>JAXIVD010002889.1:7500-52386 GCA_036785275.1 Cancer borealis
TACTGCCTAGAATTCCTTTGTTTCTGACGCATTTGCTTCCAATTATCTCAGTGGGTTACAAACTATTTCATACCATCCTACAAACTATTTCATATCATCCTACAAACTATTTCATATCATCCTACAAACTATTTCATATCATCCTACAAACTATTTCATATCATCCTACAAACTATTTCATATCATCCTACAAACTATTTCATATCATCCTACAAACTATTTCATACCATCCTACAAACTATTTCATGTCATCGGTCAAGATTTTTTTTTTTTTGTGGCTCTTGAGAGGATGCTAGACCCGTGGGTGCGTACAAGACAAAGAGGTGACAGTGTGTGTGTGTGTGTGTGTGTGTGTGTGTGTGTGTGTGTGTGTGTGTGTGTGTGTGTGTGTGTGTGTGTGTGTGTAGGATGACCATCGCTTTGTTCCCAGCCAGTTTCCACGAACAGACGAACAGATAACACACTCTTTCTCTCTCTCCCAACTTTTCCGAGGCAACTAAATATAAAAGTCAACACTGCAAAGGTGGATCTCTTTTCCCAGCTGGTCAGGAAGTAATGAAAACGAGAATAGCAGTACAGCGAGCAGCACAAAAATACCTCCTCACTAATATTCCTCCCTCTGTAGGATAGATGGTTTTGATGTCCACTTTATCTTTCACTATATTTGGCTTCGAATTTTATCACACACTGGATAAAAGGACGAGGTAAGACAGAAGGGCACGATTGGCTAGATGTGGAGGAGCGTGTTATGTTGTGACAGGGTGGAACAAAGGCACTACAGAACAGGTGGAGTTATGTTCTGCAGGAAGGTGGGTAATGCAACATCCATTCAACCTCCACTAGCATCATTCACTCCCTCATTGAGCCTCCACGTACCACCAAGACTCTTTCACCCAACTTTCTTCCCCTTCCTCCCCCCAGACGCGCCTCCACACCCTCCCCTTCCACTCCCTTCCACACGTCTATTCCTAGTAAGATCCTTCACAAGCGGATCAAAACTCGCAATAGAAATATCCTCTTTGCCATTCTTTCCTTAAATAAAACAGAAGAAACTTAGAAGAAACTTGGAAGAAATACTATATGAATCATCACTTCCACCTTTGTCTCCACCTCCTTCACTACCTTCCTCTTCCTCCTCACACACACACACAGGCTTACGTTGTTGTTTCCTCCACCTCCTCCCCCTCCCATCGACCATCTAACACACCTGTATCTGCTCCTCACTTTGACATCCCCTCTCCCCCAAAGCTTCCTCTCGTCCCTTCAACAGCCGCGGGCAACATTACGTCTGAGTCAGCAAGTGTACTGATGTTGCGTCTAAGGAGTCCAAGGAAAAGGATAGGTCTCTCTCTCTCTCTCTCTCTCTCTCTCTCTCTCTCTCTCTCTCTCTCTCTCTCTCTCTCTCTCTCTCTCTCTCCCTCTCTCTACCCCTCCCCCCCCGTGATTCACCGCCACCTCATTAATATTCACGGTTACTGCGTCTGGGCGGTGCTGTGTGGTGCTGTGTGGTGCTGTGCTTATGATGAAAACAGCATAACTACAGCACTAATCTATCATACTCTTGAATACTGATCGTTTATGTTTAAGGCGCACGAAAAATTATGGAACATTATGCTTTATTTTTTTTCATCCTTGATTTGGTAAGATTATCAATGTGTGTGTGTGTGTGTGTGTGTGTGTGTGTGTGTGTGTGTGTGTGTGTGTGTGTGTGTGTGTGTGTGTGTGTGTGTATAATATAATCGATTCTCCATCAACACTAACGAGACATCAAAACCAAACAGACGAGACGAGACATTTAACAATAAAACAATAAAGATCTTAACAACAAAATATCATGTTCTTTGTTTATGTAAAGAGACCAATTACTCCTCCTCCTTCTCCTCCTCCTCCTCCTGCTCCTCCTCCTCCTCCTCCTCATGACATGCGGGAAGGGAAATTGCCATCCGCCAAACTTTCACGTCTCAAAGGCCAAATCTGGAGACTGATTACAGCAGCCAACAAGTGGAATAACTGAGACTTGCTACGTAACTTGTGCCTCGCCGCGCCGTGTGTGTGTGTGTGTGTGTGTGTGAGTGTGTGTGTGTGTGAGTGTGTGTGTGTGTGTGTGTGTGTGTGTGTGTGTGTGTGTGTGTTGAGGAGATAGGAAGGAGAGTGAATTGACAAGAAGAGGAGTAGGATGGGGTGGTGATGACGGAGGGAGAGGCAACGAGGACGAGGACGTATATACACAGACGAGGAGAGACCCTTGAAGAGACTGTTACACGCCCAAGTGGTGTAAAAGACGCATCATGTATTAAAATGTGAAATAAAAAAGATATATCGTGTATTTATTCCACGTCTTAAAAAAAAGTACATAAATCACCTTAATGGGAACGTATTGCCGCGACTCTAAAAACTACGACTGTTTTATGGAAATTATGAAAAGTATGGCTTCAATTTATGTTCGAGCTTTATTTGACGAAAGAGGTAAAAATTTCTTGTCTCTGAAATAACTTCGCGCTGGTCACAAAAATAATAAAACAAAATTCACTATAGATATGAAAGCCTTCTCACAATTTTTGACGAGGCAATTCTTTTCTTTATGACAATGTTTTTTTTTCCTTTTTCCCTTGAGGCTTAGAATGTTTCGTTTTGCAAACGCTTTCCACAAATATAATTTGCAAGGATAAATTGAATTACGACTACGTGGCCATTTGTTTGTTTGCTGACGTGTGTGTGTGTGTATGTGTGTGTGTGTGTGTGTGTGTGTGTGTGTGTGTGTGTGTGTGTGTGTGTGTGTCCCACTTATTACAATACGTGTCATATGATAATGTATTAATAATGTATGTATGCCATGCATGTATTGATGCAGCCCATCACTACAGAACACACTGCATTATGTATCAGCACAGACAGCCAGACAGCCTATGCATGGCTGGCTCATGTGTGGATCGTATATGCTCGTATTATAATGCAGGGCGAGGATGAGGAGAATGGAAACACACACTTCACATTCACACTTCACACTTCACACCTCACACCCTGATTGGTTTAGGAATAACATGCATCGCTACTCCAAAGTATTAAACATTCCTGTAATAAAAACAAAACGCAGCGAGGATACACTTGTTATATAGAGTCACGAGTCACACGTGGCAACACTGTCAGGACAACACCGACACAATCAATCAGGAGGGAAAACTCTACTACTTTTCCTGTGAGGGGCAGCACACGTGTACATCCAGGCGGGAGGACATGGAATCAGGGAAGGTGAAATAAAAATACATGTAAGCGAATCTCCAAAATAACTTCATAGAGGGAGTGTGTGACTGTGTGTGTGACTGTGTGTGTGTGTGTCTGTGTGTAGCCGCGGCGAGGCTGCCAACACGCCTCGACTCTACCACGACAACAAACACGACCAGAATGAAGCCTTGGCGATGTCATTTATCTCATCGTTATGTAAGGTGTTATGCCCACACCCACGCCCACACACACACACACACACACACACACACACACACACACACACACACACACACACACGAGAGAGAAACATCCGTCCTCTGAATTACAACAAACATTAATTCCACAAGTCCCCCCGCAAAGTTTTCCTTCCACGATCATATTTCCGCCTAAGTTAACTGTCCGTCACTCCACGTCCTTCTTCACCTAGCACACCCTCCTACGTCCTCCTCGTCCCCACGCTAATGTGACACAACTTTTAACCTTCGTCTTGGCCTCGCAGCCCCACTGAGGAAGTAAAGTGAGTGTGTTGTCATCATCACCCCCACCACCACTATTACTGTTCATGTATATAAATCACTGGATATCAATAGTAAATGGAGATATGATTACAATGAGCTATTTCCTTTCTAATTAGGATGTTGTTGTTGTTCTCTGGAGATGTTTTTGTTTGTGTGGACGAGACAAAATCTGTGGATCTTTCTTATTTCGATTAGCACCGTGGCCCCTCATTAGGCTAATGGCCCAATGATAACTTAGGAATACCCTATTTTTTTTCTACCTGCTCCGGGGTCTTGGAAAACCTATATTAAAAGGGATAAAACAGACTTAGGTATGCTTACAAAATAATGACTGGTCGCTGCTGTAACAAAACAAACGAATAACAAACATTTCGCAAAGTGTTGAGAACTGAACTCTGTCTGGCTACACTGCGGACACGGATGTGATGGAGAGAGGGAGAGCTGGGTCTCTCTCTCTCTCTCTCTCTCTCTCTCTCTCTCTCTCTCTCTCTCTCTCTCTCTCTCTCTCTCTCTCTCTCCACGTGGCGTTTCTATTTCACTCCATTACTTATTTACAATTGAATGTAATCACATTTTCTTTGAACCTAGACTACGCCCCTCCCCCCCCCACACTTGACAATTAGTAGTCGGGCAGATAAAAGCAATTTTTCACATGAATTGTGCAAAATATGATACAAACACTATTTTTGGCATGGTGGTTCCCAAGGGTCCAATCAGCAAATCTGCCTGACGTGGCACTTAAAAATCCAAGATGGCCGCCAAGTTTTATTTAATATGTCCAATCTATATTATATACAGGATTTCAAGACCTCTGAAAATAGGAAAATTGTATCTGGCATCTTCAGAAGCATATAACTAGACACCAAGATCATTCAAATTCATCAATTACATACATTTCTATGGTAAAACATAACTTCGGAAGATAATTTCAGCGCCTATCTTGAAAAATGGCCGCCATCTTGGATTTTTAAGTGGCACTTCAGACAGAGTTGCTGAGTAGACCCTTGAGAACCACCATGTTGAATTTGGTGCTTGTATCACAATTTGAATGATTTTTCTGTTACCTGCCCCACTACATATAGGCCCGCTAGGGGGACGAAGCCTTGGTGGTGGCGGCGCCTTGATCACCGAGGGTTCAGTGGAAGTGAGTCAGCAAGTCTTGGTGAACGAGCGGTAACTAAAGTAAAGTCTTACGGAGGATTAATTTCTTGCTGCTCCTGGAATTAATGCAAAGTCGCATATCAAAGATGAACTGGAACGCAGCGCCAACACCAAATTTAATGATTCCCAAACTCCACTGGTTATAGGAACACATATTATCGGTGTGGTTCCTCCAATATTCCACACGACGCCTAGCTATTACGAACACTATTGCTTACTAGTGTACTATGCAAGATTTATAAGGCTGGGTTGTGTCTGTTGGTGCTGTTATAGACAGTACTAGGAATGAAAGTTTTGTTCAATATTTCTCCGACTAGGAAATAATTCAAGCCTACAGTTTGCTGATCTAACCTAAGCATAAAATATCTACACTGGTGGCCGTTAATTTTGCAATGTAAGATATATACAAGTTATACACACTGCACTGCAAGAGCACACACAAGGGGCGTAAACCTTTTAGAAAAATAAATACTACTAAATTATGGATAAACTATTCTTCAGAGGCGCTGATAAAAGCATGAAAATAACTTCCACTGAACATCATTTACAAACTCGTAAATTACTGTGCCTTACTATAATTGTTCTTTGCTCTAATAATCTATACGGCGTCAGGATGTGTGTGTGTGTGTGTGTGTGTGTGTGTGTGTGTGTGTGTGTGTGTGTGTGTGTGTGTGTGTGTGTGTGTGTGTACTCTCTATGCCTAACCTTCTAACAATAGACAATCCCACACATAATATACACCAAAAAAATATAAATCCACGACATGGTCATTTTTCTTGCCTCGCGCTGACACCTGTAATAATGCACTAGTCTATAAATTACACTGGAATAACCATCACATCACAGCGCACTAACGATCTATCTATCTATCTATCTATCTATCTATCCCAGCACATAACACCGGCAGTTCATGTACAATAACACTCACCGCAGTGCAATTATTTAAAACCAGCCGATGCAGCGTTTTCAGTTCATCTCCGCGTCAGTTATTATAAAAAAATGTTAGTTATTCTTGATATCTTCAATCAGGAATTTTGGCGCGGCGCGAGAGAACATGGAATACATGATACCATATTACAGTGTTTCTGTATTATTGGCCTCATTAAACATTATAGAAAGGCACTGTTTATGTCCGTGGTGAGTGAGGCATCAAAGACCATTATATAGTTACCTGCACTTCCTTAGAGGAGAGATTTGGTATATAGTCAGTCTCACATACCCACAGCTCTAAGAAAATAGATGTTATGCTTGTAACGTCACGCTTCCTGCGGCCAATTTTGATCAATAAAGAAAATGAAATAGTTTTATCATTATTATCATCGCATTATTGCAACCACCTCGCCCTCCTGACCACAAGCTGCGTTTTGTCCCTCTCAAACCTGCACAAATTTGAAAGTTTTGCAATAACCACCGTCTAGTATTGCAAGATAAACCAAAAAACACTATCTATCTATCTATCTATCTATCTATCCTGCCTTCCTAATTGGTCAGGAGATTAGTGGGCGTGAAATTGGCGTGGCGTGGCGTATGATGGTCAAGATGGCGGCTAAGCATTACACCACCGGACCTTAAATACCACGTGCCGCTATTACCAGCATACTCCAACAACGTCAACTTCTACTCTATGAGCATGTGGCACAATACTCAGGTGATCCTTACTTGTTCTCAGTGCTCCTGGCTGGCTGGCACTCTTCTGGTTATTTAAATGATGTAATTACCACGAGACACACGACGCACTACCTCCCTGTCGATGTTTTTTTCTCAACTGAAACCTCTTTACATCCGCCTCAAAAACTAGTGCTAATAGGCTATACCATTTATTTTTTTCTATGTTAGTTAACTTGAAGAAAGCCAATCATGAATTAAGTCAGCCAGGAAATGCATAAATATGTTTCTAATGTTTGTATAAGTTTGGGAAATAAACTAGGCTATTCGCATGGAAACAAAACACTACGCTATGTATCAATGCGTGTCAACACTAACCGTCTCACGTAAGATTCAAAATTTCAAACTTTGTAATAAAGAAACCATGAATATGATGACATTTATATACATGAACTAAGTTATACAGAACATTTATTGTAAAGATTAGATCATAAAAAAAAACACTTTAAGAATACTAGGCTTCACACAAAACAATCTACGATAATTAAGACGCCATTTTGACCTAATTATTACTAGGCTCCACGCAAGACAAAATACGATAATTACGACGCCATTTTGACCTAATTATCACTTAAAACTAATTAATCACAAGAAAACTGACTAAGAAAATATAACTACGAACAATCAAACCAGAAAATCCACGTTAAGCCCTAAATACATAAACTACAAAGCCTTTCAAGTATATGTTTTGTAAATACGAAAAGAACAGATAAGGATTTGTAGCCTATTATTGTGAGTAATGACACTCTCTCTCTCTTTCTCTTTCTCTTTCTCTTTCTCTTTCTCTTTCTCTCTCTCTCTCTCTCTCTCTCTCTCTCTCTCTCTCTCTCTCTCTCTCTCTCTCTCTCTCTCTCTCTCTCTCTCTCTCTCTCTCTCTCTCTCTCTCTCTCTCTCTCTCACTATTAAATGTTCTTCCAGCTAAGCGATTGATAACATAAAGACGTTCTGACCTTCCTCCTGTAATGGGAAAGTAATGGTTCTTCCTGTCACTAGATGGCTCTCAATTATACCTCACAATTCATGTTCCCTGAGTTTTTCTTCCTTTCTAATTCCTCTTCCTCCTCTTCCTACTCCCCTTCCTCCCTTTTCCTCCATCTCATCCTCTTGCCTTGACACACGCTTCAAAACACACGCACACGCATGCGGACGCGCGTGCGGACGCGCACACAAGCACACGCACACGCACATGCACACGCACACGCGCACGCGCGCACACGCCCACACTCGCACGCACACACACGCACACGCACACCCACACGCGCACGCACACACGCGCACGCGCACGCACACGCACACGCACACGCACACGCACACGCACACGCACACGCACACGCGCACGCACACGCACACGCACACGCACACGCACACGCACACGCACACGCACGTTTGCCACATTACTGTAGTGAAAATTTTCTTCCCAAAATTTTCACTGTTAAACATTTTTCGCAGCGAATTTTATTACGTTGAAAGGAACGAGAATGAGGAGAGAAGGAAAGGGAAGCAAAGGATAGGAAAGGGAAGGAAATAAGCAAAGGGTGGAGAGAGAGAGAGAGAGAGAGAGAGAGAGAGAGAGAGAGAGAGAGAGAGAGAGAGAGAGAGAGAGAGAGAGAGAGAGAGAGAGAGAGAGAATAAACAGCCCAGTCTAGGACACAAGATCAAGGAGCCAAAGCCTGACAAAGGAGAGATGAGAACATTTAAAGGTCACCCGTCACCAGCGTACAAGATCAAGACATTCAAGAACGTCACCTACACCACCAGACCGAGCAAGGCATCCCGACAACTATAACCGAGAGGCAGAGGTCGGGGGATAATGCAAGGTGACGTGAAGACAAGACAAGTCGGTTGGCGGGAAGACGAGGAGGAGACTATGTGTTTCCGATGCAAATGAGGTCGAGCCGTCTAGGTCTCATTAGGCAATAGCATACCGGTGGTTTTACCTCACGACTACGAATATATGAGGACATACGACTCTTCTTGGGTGATGCTGGTGCTGCTGTGGTGTTGTGCTGTGTTCTGTGGTGCTGTGCTGTGTTCTGTGGTGCTGTGCTGTGTTATGTGGTGTGCTGTGTTCTGTGGTACTGTGCTGTGTTCTGTGGTGTTGTGCTGTGTTCTGTGGTGCTGTAAAGATGCTGTGCTGTGTTCTGTGGTGCTGTAAAGGCGCTGTGCTGTGTTCTGTGGTGCTGTGCTGTGTTTTGTGGTGCTATAAAAGCGTTAGAAGCACTAGGAGATGTATACCAATGGATTATATGTCTAAAATAATAAAAACGGAAAGAATAGTATAAAGACAGTAGTAATATGACTTATGGTTTATGCAATAAGCTACGATTTTGCAGTATTTCAAGGTGCTGTCATGGCGTTAGCAGCACAAAGGACAATATAACAATAGATCGTAAACGTAAATGCCTGAAATAGCTAGAATAGTATAAATGTAGTAGTGATAGAACTTGTGTGTGTGTGTGTGTGTGTGTGTGTGTGTGTGTGTGTGTGTGTGTGTGTGTGTGTGTGTGTGTGTGTGTGCTTGTGTGTGCTTGTTTGTGTGTGTGTGTGTGTGTGTGTGTGTGTGTGTGCTTGTGTGTGTGTGTGTGTGTGTGTGTGTGTGTGTGTGTGTGTGTGTGTGTGTGTGTGTGTGTGTGTGTGTGCTTGTGTGTGTGTGTGCACCGTGACGCTATAGGCAATGAAGACAGAGCAGTGATTGGAAGTTACTCTGTCAATAAAAGACTTGAGGCGCGGACTGAGGCGGCGCGTGAGTCTGATGGAAGGATGATGGGTGTGTGAGGCGGACAATGAGGCTCCAGAGAACTCCTGAGCACCTGGGAGTAATGGAAGGCGTGTGTCGCTCCCCCTCAATGGAACTAATTCTCTGGCCGGGATGAGTTTGCCCGAGGAAGGAGAAGGAAGGAGAAGGAAGGAGGAAGGAGGAGGAGGAGGAGGAAGGAGGAGGAGGAGGAGGAGGAACATACGGTAACAAAAGTGGGGTGGAAGAGACAGTACACGTATGAAGAATAAGAAAAAGATAAAAAAAGAGAAAGGAAAATAAGTAAGAACGTGAACAAATGTAGGTTTTTTTTTTATTAACGTCCCTTTTTTCTTTCTAAGATTCGTGTTTTTTTCTCTGTTTTTAGTATCGTTGTTTTTTTTAGTTTGCTACCGTTCATTCACTTCATTTTTACATACTATACATCCAATATTTTTTATCTTTAACTAACATTGTTTACCATATTAATTCATTCCTTACTTTATCATGTCCATCTGCCACTCATCTCATTACTCTCTTTGTTGATCTGCTTGCATATCCTCCTCCTATCCTTCATTTCATCCTCCTTATCCTCCTCTTTCATCCACCTCTCATCTATCCCTCACTTTTTCCTCACGTGCATCTCATTAAAAGCCTAATTTTCCCTGCAGTGGCAATGAACATGAAAAAAGAGAAGAAGAAAAAAAGCGACATGGTGAATTTTTGAGCCAGAATTTCCCGGTAAGCGCACGAGACCAGGACATCCTCTCGCCTTCCGTAATTGGTCCTCCCGCCACAAGTTCGTATCATTTCTTTCCACGCGAGTGCCAGGCGGGGAGACGCAGCACCTCGCGGGCCCAAACTGCAAGGCTTAATGAACTTTCCCCCGTGATGAATTGTAGCCTTAAATTCAGCGGTCATAAGGTGCGGTTAGACATTTTCAATTCTTCCCGCTAACTTTGTAACGTCACGCACCATTACTGTTTCTCCGCCGTTTTACCCTCTTATCCTTCTCTCCTCGCCATTCCCTCTTCCTATCACTATTGTAATCATTATGACTCTCTGTCTGAGTTCGTCTATCCTCGTCCTTCTCTGCTTCACTCTCCTCGTGCTTCTCATGTCCATCCTTCACGTCCCATCCTCAGCTCTGTGCCCGCAAGCCATCCTCATCTATCCCTTCCTTTACTTGTACTCTCTATTTCTCACTCTCTTCTGTCTTGCCTCTCCCTCTTCCGTCAGTCCCTCCTCTCCTTCCCTCCCTTGTTCCTTCTCTACTTGCCTCCCTTGTTCCTCCTCTCCTTCCCTTCCCCTGTTCCTCCTCTCTTTCCCTCCCCTCCCCTCTCCTCTCTCGGTGCAAGTAAGTAAGGCCTTGATGATGTTGAAAAATGAGTCCAACACTCATTCATTATGGAAAAGAGAGGGCAAAATCGCGTTCTTTCTGTGAAGTAAATTAAAGTGAAGTAAATTTTGCTTTGGACGTTTAATTACTTTTGGAATGGTTTCCCTGATTTAGATTTTATTAAAATGTTAATGTAAAGAAGTCACGCATTAATCTCATGCAAAAGAAACTGCTAAACACATGAAATCATTGCCAGAGCAGGAAAATTAATACTATAAAAGGACCTCAAACAGCAAAGCAACACCATTGTGTGCGTATGTGTGTGTGTGTGTGTGTGTGTGTGTGTGTGTGTGTGTGTGTGTGTGTGTGTGTGTGTGTGTGTGTGTGTGTGTGTGTGTATGTATGTGTGTGTGTGCATGTGTGTGTGTGTGTGTGCATGTGTGTGTGTGTGTGCGTGTGTGTGTGTGTGTGTGCATGTGTGTGTGTGCATGTGTGTGTGCATGTGTGTGTGTGCATGTGTGTATGTGTCTATGTGTCTATGTGTCTATGTGTCTATGTGTGTATGTGTATGTGTCTATGTGTATGTGTGTGCGTGTGTGTGTATGTGTATATGTGTATGTGTGTGTGTGTGTGTGTGTGTGTGTGTGTGTGTGTCTGTGTGTGTGTGTGTGTGTGTGTGTGTGTGTGTGTGTGTGTGTGTGTGTGTGTGTGTGTTGAGGGTCAGTGACACCCCTGCCGCCGCTGCAATACATCAATGGTCACTGTTCGCCTCGCCGCCGTCACCGTCACACTTCCGGAGGTACTTTCGGCTTCACGGACTTCCGATGGCTGGACGTGGCGCCGGGCGGAGAGCGTGAGTCTGTGAATATTCATGAACGACTGTGACGGGCGTGCAGGCGGCGGTGCGGGGCAGAACCTGAAGCTGGAAGAAGAAGCAATTCTATTTACGATGATCCGTTTCAGATCACGTGACCCCTGTTCTATTTACCATCGAAATCCGGATTCGGGTAATCAGAGTGATCTGGTTTCGAAGGTGGTTTGTAGCAGACGACACTCATACAAGGTTTCTGCAGCAGCCTCTACTCAGGAATGTGTACTGAGGAGTGGGAGTGGGTGTGGGAGTGTGACCCGCCCTCAGGTTCTCTCATCAATGTCTTACTCCCTCGAGGCACACATCAAACACAACTCAAACAAACCCGCTGAGGAGGCAGCACGCAAGGTCAACACAAACTCAAGGTTGTCGATCGTCACGAAACACTAAATTGAAGACTTAGGCCAAACCTCATGAGCGACTTACTTTTATCCCTTCCACTCCACACAGCCTTTAGTGACACAAGTACAGCTGAGAGCAAACGTTTCACAAAATATAAAAAAAGAAACATCGTCCAATACAATTCTTATCCAACAGGAGCGAGAAAGCCTGACGGGCAAACAAACGGGGAATAAATATGAAAACTGCGCTTACAACATTAAAGACTCGAACTGAAGCCAGATCACATGCTGGAAATAAATTACTTCTTAGAGCAGGCAGTAAATAGAGCATAAATAAGATAAGAACGAATCAAAAAGATACATACATAAAGAAAAATGAAACTGAAGATTAGAGAGAGAGAAACAAAAAACGATATTCATTCTACTGACGGGAAGCAGAGAGGAGGAAGGAAGTTCATAACTGGACATAAAGAAACTGAGAGATGGAGGAGGAAAACTTTGAAGAAGGGAAGAAAAAAAGCAATGAAAGAAGTCTGCCGCTATGAAGAGTCCTCGTGCCAGGAAGAGCGTGAGAAAAGACCAAGTGAAAGATGAAAAGAGAAAAATAACAAGTTGATGAAATTATGAATAGAGAAGAGAAGAGTCGGTGATGTAATATGGAGGGAGAAAGACAAAAAAAAAGGGATACAAATTTCTTTAAAAACTGGTGAAAAACAAGGATGAAGCAGATAAAAAATAGCAGACACAGGAAAGACTGATGATGAAGGAAGAAGCAAGAGTGAATAGGAAGAAGGAATAAAGCAATACAAGAAGGAACTAGAGGGTGGAGGTGAATAACACTGACGGAGGATGCGAAGAGGAAGTAAAGAAGGAAAGAAAAATAGATGAAAAAGAAGGGAGGGAAAAATTCCTTAAAAAAAAAAAAAAAAAAAAGGTAAAAGAGTAAATAGAAAAATAATATACATAACTATGATTAAATACGTGGATAAAAGAATGAAAAAAAGAAAAAAGAAAACGAAAGAAAAATATAACAAAACAAAGAGGAGATACAGCAATAAATAAATTAATAAAAAATACACAATCTGGATTAAATATATGAAGTTAAAGAACAGATAACCCAACTAAAAAAACTAAATAAAAAAGTGAAATCATTACCAAACGTTCAAAGGAGGAAGGAGAAAAATTAGCCTCACCCAGCGGCCAATTACCGTGTGTGGCGATCTATAAGCACGTGTCAGCCACATCAGCCAAGGGAAGGCGAGCTCAGAGGAAGAAAAAGCCTTCCCCTCACTCCCATCTCCCCCATCCACGGCACTAGCGTCTCCCTTATCGTTTATATCTCATTAAAATTTTCCACAGCCTTCCCTTCCCTTCCCTCCCTCTCGCCACTCCCTCCCTTGCACTGACGCTTTATTCTCTATTCTTTCCTTCCCTCCTCCCCTTCCTCACTGGCAGTCTTTTCTCCCTCGTCTCATCTCTCCTTTAATTCTGCTCTCTCTCTCGCTCTCCTTCTCGCCTTCTCTCTCTCGCTCTCCTTCTCGCCTTCTCTCTCTCTCTCTCGCTCTCCCTTTTATTTTCCTTTTAACACGTTATTTCGTTTTCTCTCACCAGTCGTATTTACTCCCCTCTCTTCTTTCCCTCTCCTATCATTCCTCTCTAGTTTTCCTCCTCCTCCTCCTTATCACCAGGACCTTCGAAAACTTAGTGATTCTCTCAGTGATATCTTCTCCACTCTCGGAATCCATTTCCTTTCCCTCTTTTTCCTGTAAAACCTGAGAAGCGACACTTGATTCCCGCCTGTCACTCTAGAAGGGACAGGCAAGCCAGCAAGCCACCAGCGGAGACCAACACTGAGGCAGGGAAGGAGGAATAGAAGTCATAAATTTCTCAAGTCCGAGGAGAATAGGATAACACGCCTATCAGTGAAGAAATATGTTCCCGCTGTGAACTTGGCCAGACTGAGGGGCGAAGGCAGCCTAGTGGTGGCACTGATCACTTCAACTCGCATCACAAAACCAGAACACCAACACAACTTTTATAAACTCGTATCTTCCGGAAAATGATGTTTAATCGATTAATAAATATTGATAATGTGGCTGATTTCCGTCTCGGCTGATTGCCAATTAAGTTTTAGCCATAAACGGACAGGTTCGGGCCCGTCCCTCGTAAACTGTGGTGGCGTTGTTCTGAAACACCTCCACAAAACACACTTGTTCCCACGACGCTGCTTGACGTGAACACAGACAAGTGACCTCTCTCCTCTCTTATTGTGATTGGTTGGTTGTGAACGGCTCCGGACTGTGATTGGGTAATGAGTAAAGTTTTCCCTTACGTCTGTGTGGCTCAGGCCGCCTCAAGGAAGGAACAATGGAGGTATTACAACAATAACCAAGAATTACACAATACTTTTTTTGTTTCGTTTGCCAGTCCCACGAGAAGGCAGTAAGTGACCTTAAGGTACAATTGTCTCCCCAAGCCATTCTTAACATACCTGAACTCTCACTGGCGGGAAGGAGACCGTCAGCTTGACTGCTTGATGCACTGTGACTGCCCTGAGCTGTGAGGGAACGATGTGAACGAGATTCGAAGCATTACAGCCCGAAGCACTTGAATCAATTGTTTCGGAGGTGAGGATGTTCAGGGGTTTCCAGATTGTCGTAGAATGTGCATTTGGAATATAAGTCAACGCTTGGGGGGGGGGGAGGAACGTTGCTTAGGAGAGGCATGGGGGGGTGGGGGGGAGTCAGCCTCCCGCTGTTATAGTTTACCATACTTTTTAGCAATATATCTGCAGGTAGTTTGCAGCAGCCACTTGGGAAACATCAAGATACCTGATGCAGTGTCTCTTCACAACAAAATAAAACCATTTGATTAACATTCAGTCTTCCTTGTAGCCGGTGAAACACACATACAAGTGCACAGGAACTAAGGGAAATGATCCAACACTTCCTGCCAGGTGGTTGTGGTACCTGGCACTGACCGGGCAAGCGGGAGGACCTAGATTAATTTTCACAAGATTAAATGAAATATTAATGCACACTCACAAAACAATTACCGAGTAGTATTTGTTCAAAGGAAGGTGTTGAAGCACGTGTGTCTCCTTCACTTCACTCACACTGAATCAAGGAAGTGGTGACGCCAACAACACGACGGAAGAAGTAAAGGAAAACAAAAACAATCATATGTATTCACTATACTTTTTTTTTTTTTATAAAATATCAGATCTTGCATGTCAAAGATTTAAAATGGAACCAAGACAACTTTTTTCAATGTGGACTAAGAAATTAGAAAATAACAAAGCATGAACGAGGTGACCCGAGTCTCACACCGCCAGGAGTACCCTGGAATATTGCTCCTCGTAACCACTCTTCATGCTGTGATATTTTCCTTTGTGCAACCAGACATGCGGACGACAGAAGCACTGCATCACCAGGAAAGCAAAGAATTTGTTGATGGGACTTATTTGGATTTATAACCATGCACACTGAAATGCACAGTGCATGTTACAATTTGAATGTTTAAATTTTATGTCTAAAAGCTTCTATGTATCCTACCTCTTGTTCCCAGTGGCATTAGGTGCTTCAACTATATAAGGCCTCAGCGTGATTGTAAGTGCTTCTTAAATCACTAGGGCATTGGAACCAGAGAGGAGCATAAGAATCAAAATAGGAACACTATCAGCTGACCACTCTACTCAAAGAATATGCACTTGTGGGAACCTCAACCTTGAAGTATTGATATCTATAAAAGAGTGTAAACATTGAAGTCATGGTAAATCATCTTAATTACATCATAAAGGCACTCAAATTATTACAAACACAACAAAAATTACATATCAACAAGCTCAGTAGTATACCCTTATTAGTTCCACCTTAGCCTAAATCAATGAGCATAAGTCTATCATAATGTACTTTCATCCTATCATTACATTGGTATAGATTTGTTGAGTGACAGACTACAAGGTAAGCACCAAAGAAACAGACACTATATAGTGATGTGTTAAGCTACAGTATTCAGTTTGTTCTGCACAAAGGTTGCCAGAACACCGATGTGACCTGCAGCAGCAGCAGCAGCAGCAGAAGCCCACTACACTGCATGGCAGAGACGGGCCTAACCTAATATTGCAAGTCTACTTCTCCAGGAAACTGGTATTTGTCACTTTGTGACACTTGTATAACAAAGTGTTTCTTAAGTAGTCTTTTTTCAGACAATGTATACTATAACCAGAAAACCTAACAAAGTTCTACCAGGTGATCACTACTGATATGGAATTGCTTCCCTGACAATTTTGAAGAAAATAGCTAAACCTGCACGAAAACAGGCAAGTGTGACTCCAATTCATTACTCTATAAAGTGTATTAACTGAAAATCAAGTCAATATAAACCACAGTTCACAATACTTTAATGACCCTACATAAATGTATAATATTAC
The DNA here is from genome assembly GCA_036785275.1 of Cancer borealis. Classification (NCBI taxonomy): domain Eukaryota; kingdom Metazoa; phylum Arthropoda; class Malacostraca; order Decapoda; family Cancridae; genus Cancer; species Cancer borealis. Next base: position 23,787 of record JAXIVD010002889.1, read on the forward strand.
AATGTGGAATAGTTTGAAATTTAATAAAAAATTACGTTACTTCAGATTCAATTTATAGCATTGTTCGCCTTACAAGGAAGACAAATGTTTTGGCACATACATAATAAGCACAAAGAGGAGCTTCATCTATTTATAAATGTTAATGGACATTTACTGTACTTTGAATACAGACCTATAATCCACAACTGTCAACTCCGTCAACAGTGTTTCATGACACCAAACATAGTTCATTCAGCTTCACTTTGCCAAGGAGGATGGAATCAGGATATTGTTTTTTATGTTTTCTGTAATATATGCTTCTGGGAGATCAGGAAAATTAACTTACATATTAGTTCATTACTTATTGCAAACCATTAAAATTATTTACAAGGACATTCATTATACAGTATTAAGGCAGTGTTTACTGTGTACATGTTCAAACAGAACACAAGCTACTCTGTGATGAGTATAATATTTCAAGTAAACATAACATTCTTTATATCTTAATTATCTTCACTTTACAAACATGACCTTGTGACCTAAGGTGTGGAGACTTCACTCTGAGCACATCATTTAGCTACAAGGTCCGTTGCAATACTTCCCACCCTGGGCACTGACTACACAGTCTCCCAAACATAGCAAATCAATCAAACTTTATAGCTAAATAATAATGCCCATCAGTCAGCTATCATATATTCTTTGAAATTTAATATAAAATAGACCTCTTTTATTTTTGCTATATACTTATGTATATTGCATATCTATACAATTTATAGGTTATGTGAATACATGTAGTAGAGTAAAGAAAGAAGAGTTTTCAACCCTAATACTGGTACCACGGCTGCTTGCGGACCCAACGCAACCTGATCCCAGCATCTGTGCGGATCTTGATGGAGGCGGCCTCGGCAGCACGCACCGTCTCCTTCACAGACTGCATCAGGTTCTGGGCGTTACCCACCAGCATCTCTGTGGCCTCCTGGTCCTCCTCGGAGCCTGAATGAGAACAAATCTTAGAATTCATACTGCTTACTCCTTTCCGAGTCATGTGCCGTAAATAAATAACTGAACTTTTATATTTTGATATTACTGTAAAATCTTTCACATTTCTAGTTTCATAAGGTTACTGAAGACTACTAATGAAACACCTTGTTAAAGGTAACTTGGAATATCAAATATTTGTGAATTAAATAATTGCATGATAAGAAAACATCAATAGTATTATGTTAGTTCAACACTCAAAAGTTCATCATCTCCACGTTAATCTTCACAAAATTGTTAATATACAACAGCTGATCATATACTGATCCATTACTTTTATGCATACATTTGTTTTGACTTGATTCAATAGTTTGAGTCGAATCTCTGTTTTTCAACTCAACATGAAGCTTTGCAACTTTAACATGTGAATGTTGTCCTTTTACTACTTCAAGTTTAACTATAATCAATGCATTTTGTTATTTTCATTAAAACTTGGATAACAAAGCAGCAATACAACATAGAACACAACTTTGTAAGCTGAAGCTACATTACTATCAAACTTGTTCAGCCTGTGTCCTCTATTGTTTAATGTGTGAGTAATATTACACAACACAACCATCACTCCCAAAGCCAGCAAGTTCATCATCACTGATTCACACTCAATTCTAGTGTCTTGCCAAAAGCAAAAGAAAATATGAAAATGCATAAATAATTCACATTTGTTATGGTACTGAACCACAAAATAAGGAAAGAAAGAAGCCCTGTTTTCTTGGGGCATTTCCAAGTTTTTTATGGAGTGATTTACTCTCCCTTTAGAGACACAGCAGCCACGTCTGGATCACTAATGCTGATAAAAACACACACAGGTGCTGTTTAGATTATTAATTCAACACCTACACAACCAATCTAGTTCATGATGGTAATCCTGAGTTAATACACAGTTTTATTGATCATAATTTGAACATGTGAGGAGTACCATCTTGGAGAGCCAAGGTCTTCCATATAACTGAAGGAAAACTGATCTGAACAATTAAGACAAATGTTCACATAGGAACCAAGAAAACTTTAAATTTACAATCTTGAATTCCCAGAATGAACGCGACTCACCAGACACTTTAGTTTCCTCTGACTGGAGGCAAACTAATTCTTCTTCAAGTTCATAAAATAAGTTTCAATGTTATCTAAAATACTTAAATACCAAACCATAGCATTTCAAAAAAGTGCACAAAACACACACTCACAATAAGATGAATTGCACTCAATACAGTACTATCATGCTGCCAATACTGTCTAGCGTGTACACACTGCAGCACACACACACACACACACACACACACACACACACACGCCACTCATGAGCGTTGCCAACCATACTTACTGGACCCAATCAGGATCTCTGAAAGGATCACCAAGCATGCAAGAAAGAGGATTGAAATAAGTATCAGGTAATGAATTTTACCAACATCAACCTCAAATTAAGAAAATGAACCATTCTTCTTTTACGACAGGACAACACTTATGACAACACAAGAATCAACAATAATATATTCAAAAGCCTATCTACACTAACACTGAATGGAGTTTCTTTCTAAATAACTCATCCTATTGAATAACACTTTCGACAAAACACCGCAGACAGTCACACCAACAAATACTTGCACAGACAAATGAAATACATTTAAATAAGTAGAACACCGAGAGATGCTATTCTATGGAGGAGAAAACTGTGATAATGAGTCTATATTACTACATCAGTTGAGAAAGTAACTCCACTGGAAAGAAGACTGAGGAACGTCACGACCCTACACATTTTTTCTTCTCAAATACAAATGAACAACATATGCTTTAAAGAAAAAATAAATATATCTTTTGCCCATTTCTGATTTACCACTACAGTAAATTCTTCCACTACTCATAATAATTGTGAACTGATATTTACAGTACTTTGAAAACAAGAAATACTGCCATGTGAGATATTGTGATGCTTATAGTAATGCACCTTGGCAACACTGCACTCAAGTCACGTCAAACAAGGAGAAAGATCTTAAAATTCTCCTCTGAATCCAGCTTTTTGTCAGTGTGAGTAAAGTTAAAAGTTAATTATTAATTTTGGAAACATGCTGTGAATTAAAGCCTTGAACTGGTGCTTCATTCATACCAGATAATGTTTTGAGGTGTCATAATACACATGCATTACTTCTTAATAAGATCTTCAACTCTTTACTAATTCTTCAAAAATTCATAACTACTGTATCTCATGCTATAAATGACCACACTCATCTACTACTGGATCCTCTATTGAAAAAAAATTATATTCAAACACTAAAAATGTGCATTCTCTTTTAAGACTAGTGCATCAAATAGTACTTGGATCTGGAGTTCTGAGCTACAGTACCTCAGACCTCTTGAGAATGGGTTAGGGGCAAGGTGAGGTGAGGTGAGGTGATGAGCATTGGCTAGTGCTAACTTGCCTCTTAATAATCTCATTGTCTATGACAATAACTCTTAAAGGAAGAGACTGTATCCACATGTGGTATACATCAAACTTGTGACCTGAACATTACTTTACAGTGGGTGAGAGACTGGCTAGCACTAAGGATCTGTAGAGCAACTGGGGCTATGAGGATCAGATGAGGGAGTCAGTGGGGGCATCACAGAACAAGCAATCAACATCATGTCTTTACCGATCTCCGAGTCACGTCGAGGGAAGCACTCTGTGTTATGAAGTGGGAAAGAGAGAGAGTGTAATGTTTACCAAAAAGCCGTTATATGCACAAACGAGGACCAAAGTCTGTTATTAAAAGGTGATATACAACACCTTCATTATGTATATTCACCAATTACTCTGCTTTTATTACTGAAGAATTTCAAACTTAAAAACCGTACTATGAAGTACTTTTCATTATATTATATGATATTTATATTAAGGTTTTACTACATTCAAAGATATATATTACATGTTTTATATTGTCTTATACTATTACTAATAAATTTGCTGCTACACATGATAAAGGAGAATAAATATTTTTTATATTTTTTGATATAATAATCAACATGACAAATAGATAATTATTTTTTAGAAAAGATTATTTGTAAAATTTGCCACTGAGACCACAATGACATATTATTAAATGTTGAATAACTTTTATTGCTGGTTTTCTCTATGAAATTTATATAAGAAATAATAATGCATAAATAAAAACATTTTCCTTTATCATGTGAGGTTAATTGACTGAGTAATTAGAGCCAATTAATGTTTTTGTCACTCCCATTAAGCAGCTAAGAGACTATTGTATTACTGTCTCATACGGGACTATTCAAATGTCAACTAAAACATTTGAAATACAGTTCCCTGTGTTATGAGGTGATTTATATTAGCAGGTATTCATGTAAGGAATAATTAGTTAAAAATTAGTTCTAATATGTTGTAAAGTTACACAAAAACAAAACAATTTTTCCGGCACGCCCGCCGTCCAGTATGTGACCAAATATTCTCCTTAAGTATTGTGTGCAATAATCAGGTAACAGGTAAAGTTATCTTGGAGAGGAGAGAGAGAGAGAGAGAGAAAAGGAAACCTGATGAATTCCTCGTAGAATTCGTTTCAACTGTAGGTTTTGTCTCGAGGAAGGACGTGAAACATACATTGTGGACAAAACACTGACAAGTTGATGATCACAAGACATAGAGTGACACAGAAACACAATCTACTTTCCTTGTACCACAGTTATTGATTACATTCAAATCTCAAGTACTCCTACTTAGGTGCACTTATAACCAATAAAAAAGTTTTCGTCTTCATGTTGGAGAAAAATTTAGAAAAAGTGTCATAATATCTATCTATTTGTTGTCTCTGATGCCTCGTTTCCTTCCAGGATATCCCCCAGGAGGGTGGTCATGGCAGAACACCCTCCACCTCTCCCTATCCATACACTAACAACATATCTTAAAGGTACAGAAAAATTTAAAATCCCTCAAAGGCTTGTCAAGTAGTGCATGTCCACCACAAACAGAAGCAGATTCTGGTTTTCAATACCTTAAGTGGGCAGCTAAATCACACTTATTCATTCCTTATTGGAAGGTTTGTTTCCTGTGACACTATAAGAAATTGTCATCAAATTAACACACAATTTGACAGTTTCCTTCCTTACTAAGTTCTCCCTCTCGTTGTGTCCATGATTGTATGTTTGTACAATACCATATGACTCATTCAATTATTTCATTACTTGTCCATTCTATCTAGTGACTCATGTTTCCTTGAAATGATCTCTCATTGTACATGGGCGTGCAAAGTCAATTACTGTACTTAACTTTTTTTCCTCTTTTTACTTTTGAAGCTATCTATGTTCAGCTTCTACTCTTGAAACTATATCAGTCTTTTACTTATATTTGTAAATCCTTTCCATTCTCTACAATGAATACAATGTCACACCCAACAAACAGGATTGCATTATATGGAACTGAGTTTCTTCATATTATTATTTAGGAATGCACTGAGATTGTTTATGGAGGCATTATATATTGCAAATAAAACTAGCTTGTCTTTAAAAAATAATATAAAGTGCTTAATAGGTAAATAGTATAAAGCTGTTTGTTAGAAAAACTGAAAATATGTGAAGCAAATTTGCTGTGGTACAAGGAACAGTTCATGGTTCATGTTTAAATACATTTTTTTAAATACATTTATGACATGTATGACAATATGGATTCATGATTTTAAAATTGGCATTAAAGTAACATACACTTTAGTACAAAATGTCCTTGTTCAACCTATGTAACACCTGTCATGTTTGGACTTATTGAATGACACTTAATAGGTAGAGACATCCAGGTAAGCTGGTTCATTAAAGTGATGAAGGCAACAACACAACACTTACCCTGAGCCCCAAGCATGGTGGCCTTCACAGTGGATAGAATCTTGAGCTGAGTTCCAATCGTGGGGATGCGTTCACATACTTGCAACAGATTCTGCATCAAACAGTCACAATTAGCACAATGTACATATTAAGTATATATTGTACATATTTCAATACCAGCAATGGTAAAACTCTGATTCCACCACTCAAAGCCAAGACTCACCGTCCTCATCCTCTTGTCAGTGCACTCCCTCGCTAAGTCCTTGGCCAGCTGAGTCACCTCCTCTGAGGCCTCAGCAATTGCCTTGGCACAGGCTATCAGATCCTTCTTGGTTCCACCTTCACCTCGCACCAACTGTGACAGCTGTGCCATCAGCATTGCCATCTTCTTTGCGGCTGCAATAATTTCGTTGTCTCGAGACGACCATTGTTTCACCTCTTGGTGAAGGCCGTGAGCTGCCATCTGTTAAGAGTAAGATTGTTAAATTACTGTATATGGACTGTAAACTATCTTCATAGTAAAATGTTTGATGTGATGATCCAGTGTTATGCTGAAGACAGTTTTAAAAGTTACAGTTACAGCGGCTCATTGCAAGACACCTTTCAGTAAAGTTATCTTTTTACTCTGAGTCGTCGAGAAAGCATTGCAGGAATCCATAATGATATTCCAATACAGACAAAATCTCCTTCAGTACTGACAACAGATTATCATGATAATTGGCCTTAGTTATTGGGCATGATTGTGGAGGAGGAGGAGGAGGAGGAGGAGGAGGAGGAGGAGGAGGAGGAGGAGGAGGAGGAGGAGGAGGAGGAGGAGGAGGAGGAAGAGGAGGAGGAAGAGGAGGAGGAGGAGGAGGAGGAGGAGGAGGAGGAGGAGGAGGAGGAGGAGGAGGAGGAGGAGGAGGAGGAGGAGGAGGAGGAGGAGGATGGAACTCACCATGATGGGCTGGTTGGCCTGTGGCACCTCACTAAACATTTTGGTTTCCTCCTCATCATCAGTCTCAGGTGGGGGGGGGCGTGGGGGAGCCTTTTCCCCGCCAGGCAGTGGGGGGCGAGGCGGTGCCTGATCTGTCAAGCCCATAATGCAACTTAATATGAAGTTCAGTCATGATGGTAACAACATATAATTATCTTGCACAAGTGTTACACAAATACAAACTGCAAGTGCAATACCTCGATAAAGTCACAGGAAAAGCAAAACATAAAGAATATAATAATAATATGGTGTTAATTTACAACTAGAAGCAATTACCTACACATTATGTACAATGAACTTTATAACTAGTAGCAAAATATTGGGAAAATTTTTAATATCTACTGAACTTAAGATGATATTTAATATATTTACCATAACCTCATAAGAATAAATAATAAGAGCAATGTCTGCCATCATGAGCTTAGGTTTTATCACTAGAAATATATAATACACTAACAATTAAAACAGAATACATGCACACCATTACGAGCAGTACATGCAACTATTAACTACAACAGCAACTTACACACCTCACTCTGGCTAAGCTTACAAGTCACAACATAACCGTGCAACAACAAACACAACAAAGTACACATTAGTGGTACATGATGGCTGGAAAGAAACACTTGTAATACACCAAATGCAACACAAATAAGCTGAAACAGTAAATTCATTGAACGTTTGCAGTGGTAGAGGCGAGACGCTGACGTCCTCTTCTGAGGCAATGCTGGACATGCCATGCACAACATCCTCACATTCTTACAAAGACTCTGAGGTTGAACTTGAACTTGGTCGTACAGGCAATACGGCAACAGTATTAAAACAGTGTAGAGAAACAAGGTATACAGAAGACGTGGTGTTTTGTAATGATGACTGTTTTTCAGCAATACATATAACTTGGAATTTCTTTGATATTGATAATCGTTAAACAATCTTGCGTTAATCAAAAGTTAGCTGTGCTAAAAAACAGTTCCCAGAACATTTCAACCACTTTCCAAGATTTCTTCTCATGAGTCCTGAAAGCAAGAATAAGTCAAGTGAAGAGCTACATAACCAAGAAGGTGAAGGTGAAGGTGAAGGTGAAGGTGAAGGCATGAGGTATCTGAATACTGATGACCCAGTACAGAGGAGCTACAAGTACAGGATGGGAACACAGTGTCCCTGACTAGTGGGTCTTGCACAAATGTCGGTCAAGCTGGCATGGCAGGAAGTGATTGATTTGGAGGAAATATTGGCTTTGTTACCAATGGTAAAAACATTCATGTTATCCCCATCAAAGACCAATACAACACTTTTCACATGTTTATGAATATTTATGAAAAAAATCTTTCTTAAAAATCATCTTGTACGACAACAGTACTGGAGTTAATTTTGCACTAGTTTTTTTTCTTATATCTTATTGTAATTTCAATGAAATAGATGTTAATTCAATAATTTTTGAATGAAATTATTGTCACAAACTCATGTTTCAATATATATTTACTTTCTCGATTTACTCATTTGAATGAAAAAAAAATTACCACAACGAATAATGAGTGATACCATCTTGTACCAAAATTTCCTCCACAAGACAATATTATAAATGCTGCATTCCATTTTCTTTCTGTTTGTGACAATGTACAACAACAACCTCTGTAGCAGGGAAAAGGGTCCGTGGGCAGCTCATCGTCTGTGTAGCTGTCATAGTGAGTCTCAGACGGCTCTCCTGGGGGTAAGGAATGGCTTCAGTACCATTGTATTTCACAGGAACTTGTGCATCTCTTCTCATGGTATTTATACTTTTACAATTTCAAACCAAATGTTTTATATGCAAGAAAATTTCATTCTGATGATGTTTGTGATATAATACAAAATTTAAATTCTAAAGAATTAGGGATTATGTCATCCGTAATAAGACTTTGAAGAGTAAAACTGAGAAAAGTATGAGAAAATGTAGACAAATCAACAAGATTATTATTATAAGCCACAAGTGCCTGAGAAATGTGTTTGTAGTACCTCTGCCCCACTTGTGCACAGCTGTTATTAACCCAGCGTTTGGAGAATGGAAGGAGTGAGGATGGTCCAGGGCACTGTAGGGGGATGAACCTGCCCCAACCTGACCACCAACTGAAGCCAAGTAAGAGGTGACCCACGTGGCACCAACCACACACCATTATATACACCACCAAAACATACAACACTAAACATCATCACCATAACAGAAAAAAAATCTTTTAAATCGAGGATGATTACTTTCAGATCACAATCTTTCCAGGGAATTTAAGATAACATAAATGTAATAATCAAATATCACCACAGGATTATTACTAAATGAGGGAGTGTTAGTACCTAGATCAGAATACAGAACAGGATGGGAGCCCGGCAGCGTGTGTCCATTACTTGGCCCAAGATCTGCAACAGATCCAAACACCTCTGTACTTATAAACCTGTTTCATAATGACAACTTGTAATTCAAATAATGAACTACAGTGCTCCAGCTATCTGTGTTGTACAACCTAGGACACTTCTCAATGCTGTGACAAGTTAGCTCACTATGTATTTTCTTCACGAAAACACGAAAACATAACATAATCGCTGTATTGATCTTTTTAAAACTTATTTGTCAGCTCAAGTTGGAATATTATTGAAATTTTGTTCTAAGATTATAAACGTAATGAATGTATCTAGCCAATCAAATCAAACTTTATATGATGTTCCGAATTACATATGTAAACTTTCTCATATATATCTTATCATTTAAATATTGTCAATTGACTAAATTAAATGCAAAACCGATTCCCAAAAGGAACAAAGCTCTTGACAGCCGTGAAATAAGCAATACTTTCTTTGCACACACAACTCAGTACAATATCACTCTTCAAGGTAATGAAATGATGCACCATGCTAGTGAAAGATCAAGTACCTGAAAAGTAAAACAGTGGATGGATAAAAGTACACAAAAAAAGTCACCATGCCACTGGCCAAGAACACTGAAGCTTAAAGCACGCCAAACACTGAATGAATAAAACCTCGTGTTATGTGTCCCAAAGATCTTGCATAATGATGATGTAAGTTTCAGCTTCATAGATTCATTCCTGAAACAAAACAATAAATGGTAACCCAACATGCCAGTGCTTGAACAACGGCCATCCACTAGCTTCTCGCATCAATACCTGTTTAGAACTGGTGCAACTTTAAGTGTTTCAAATCATTTCTCACCTTGCAGATCTCCATAGTAATAGGGAGCTTGGGAGAAAATTATTGAAATGCAATTTATTTAAAGGAATTTTTTTTTAACAAGGTTTAGAAAATGCATTAATCAGGCAGTGTATTTAGCTATAACCAAAACCCAAACCTATAATCATTTTATTAACTATTTAATTAAGTTTTCGTAATATTTTATTCTTATTTATTGTTGCCATGAAGCAGTTCACTAATGGTTTGTATGGTTGCATCATCCTCATGCCATCAACACAAACTGAACTAAACCTTCACAGATTTTGTTCACATGTGTAAAAGTCAAGTAATATATCACCAGGCATGCCTATGCAACCCATTTATTATAATCTTTTTCATAAACATTTTTTGAGCTATATTTTTAGATTTAAAAAAAATTTTGATCAATGTCTTTATTCTCATTTTTTGAATTCAGTCAAAAGACAAAGTTATCAATGATTTATTATTTTTGAGTTTTGAACCACTATCATTGTGCAACTATTCAACTATAAAACATGATTCTGTAAAGTGCATCATCAAGAAAAGTTTCATGAAAAACTTCCTCGTAAAACACCACATCGGCACAGGAACAAAAACAGTCTGTTTGTTATGAGACTTGAACAGCAATCCAAATAACACAATAACACTAACATAACACTGATACCGGCAGGAGTTGCTTACATGCTGTTTGCTATTAACACCTTATTGTGCTGACAAGTATCACAAAAACCTTTACAATCCTATAGTTTACAGGAAAGCAAAGACATTTCCTCAAAGTTCTTTCATTTGTTACAGTGATAGTAATTCATTTTAACAAAGAGGAATTACTGTATACATCAGAAAGAACTGACTCTGTGAAAAAAAGAAACAGCAATAATCCACACTTGTTTAAACTGATGAGTTCTATGAAATCAAACACAACGACATTTGAGTCAATGTTTTGCTCCCTGAATTTAGAATGCTTGCTCCCCTGAGGCTCCCCAGGGTGTGAGAAGCTCAGTGTGATCTTCATACCCACTAAAGTAACAACACCCCCTCCTTAGATAGGATTAGTTTCATCTGACAACAAACTACACAGCCACACAAACACTGATACTTGACGCATACTTCCTACCTCCAACGAGTCTTTTCCCTAAACAAAGCCTTCACTCAACACAGATTTGTTATAAGCTCCATTAAGATTATTGATCAAAGAATACTGAAATATGTTGTGCAAAATATGTTACAAAGTGAAACTATATTTTGCACATTAATACAGAATGAGTAACCTTCCAGATAAATGGAAGACTCAAAACAGATTGATGTGCAAAACAAAAACTTCTCACAATGCACATATTTCTGCAACTTCTAAAACTGCTTTATGTCATAGGTGACTGCAAAGCAGATAACACATTCTCAAGAAATAAGTTTTCGAGAATAAAATGTTTGCATAATTTCATTTTAACGATTCTTTCCAAAACTATATATGAATATATTCTGAAAAGAAAATTGAAAGTTACCAATGACTAAGATGTAAAACTATTAGTAATATTTATATGTGAATGCCATAAAAAGCTGTTAATCCACACTTCTTTAACTGGATACTTGCATAGTAGTGTTGTATTTAGTTTCCACATAAAACACTGACATAACCATTCATAGTCACCATTTAACAAGCCTTTTAATAGCAACACAAAAGTCACTTTAAGTCCACCAAGGCTGCAACACAAACTCTGGGTTATATTAACATATCCATTCAGCTTTGACAGTGAACGAGACAACAACACTGGAGGGAGCACAACAGTGACAGGAAGGGGCCCACACCCAGGGTTGGATGCGCATTGACTAACCATCTTAGGCACAAGTTTAGCTTTATTATTACTGATCTGGCCATTGAGAGGAAGCACATGTCATCCCGACCCCCTTAGGCTCCAAGACCAGCAACACATTTCAAACACAATCCATGCGGAACAAAGGTGTTTTGGGCCCTCAGAGTATGTACGGTAGGTGTGTCTGCCCGACAATAGGCTCAGTTTATCTTCACTGTTACTAGTAAAGCTTATGAATTGCAGGTCAGATAACCTGATCCTGAGGTTTTTAATATAAGAATCTCAATTGACTTGTGAGTCTAATCTTCACACAAAATGTATGGTTTCCATCTACTCAATTTCTCCTTGTTACAAAAGGGCATTGAATTCAGGAATGTCCAAACTATAAATTATTTGTGCAAACTGTAAAGGTTGAGTTCACTGATGTGACATCACGTGTTCTTGTACTTATCAGTGCCACGATTTTAATAAAACTGTATTTGATTAGCAAGTATTCTACATCCTACACCTCCACACAGGACCACTGAGCAAACTGGGCCAGCCACTCCCGGCCGGGTGCACTAACTCTACCTCTCTCGGGCAAGTGGATGCCCTGGTACTGCGAGGGTGTCAGGGCTCTCTCGGGCTCACCAAAGATTTTCATAAAGTCCACTTTAAAAATGTCATCATCAAGGTCGATTTGAGGTGGAGCTGGAGGCCGACGGGGAGCTGCTGTTGAAGGTAAAGGCACACACACACACTCAACATTCCACTGTGCTCAAGGTACACCTCATACACCTCATACTTAACACCTCCCTTCTAAATACTCACATCTCATCATGAGTTGGAAGAAACAATTGGTTGGAGTACCTCATTCTATGCCTATTCCCGTGGATTCCCCTGCATACTTAATTTTTTGTACAGCTTATAGTAATCACAGTAACATAATTTGTACTAATGCTAAGATCCTTAAAACCACATTAAACATGAGCCATTATACAAGCTTGTACATCGCCCACCACCTGCTGCAAAACCCTTAGAGAAACTTTCACTTAAAGATACATTCATCCAAGGTAGCTTACCTGTATCATCCAAAAAATAATGTGGTGCTTGAAAAGAATTTGGTTCAGTATTACTATCTTAACATAGCAAAAAATATAACTAATCTTGGAACACTGTCAGGCAACTTTTGCTTATATAACATGTTCTCAAATAATTTACAAGTAATATTCTACTTCCCATACACTGCTTTAAAAAACGATGCCATGAAAATATGTTAAATTGATTAATAGTATCATCTGTAATACCTGAATTCTAAAATAAATATATAGAGAAATAAACATAATCTACATCAGACAAAATATTAAAGAATTAAGGAAACATCCACCAAATGTTTAAATTATTGGTAATTTTACAACTAATTCAATGTTTTGGTCACTGGAAGGTGGTAATCTATCCCTCATCTTGTTAATTCTGCCCAACACTAAGTCCTTACCATTGAGTGTGAGAGAGGACATGTCAGGCGGGGGAGGAATGACAGGCTCATCAGGGTACACCATCACTGCTTTCCGGACCTCACCCACGGCATTCAGCAGCTGGAGACACAAGGGAGACACTAGAACCTTGGCAACACTTCACCTCACACCTCACACCTCACACCGGCTCGTAGTGAGTGAAAGGTGTTGAGTCTCATACTCCTGACTCACATAAATTCAAGACACATGCATTTTTTGGGTAGACATATTATGGCTTCTTAAGAGTGTAGTTTAGTGTAAATGTAATATATCATGAATCAATACTCCAGAATCAAGTGTCCTATGTAAAATAAGTTATCTAAGTTTTATATAATTAAAATGTATGTAAAAGGTGGCAGATGGTTGGTGAATACGACTTTTTTTGTTGATTATACAGTCGTGATTGCAGAAAATGTTAGATAATGTATGCAAAAAGTGGAATTTAAAAGTGAGTCTAAAGTAAGATGATGTTTGAGAAGAATAAAAGTGGAATGGTTGATTTTAATTGTCCATAGAAGGTAAGAGTTGAATGTACAAAATAATGTCAAATTAGGTTGAATGGAAAAAGAATTGAGATATACATGAATTTAAACATCTTTGTTTTATCGTGTGCAAGCGTGGAAGCATGGAAGATGAGACAATACAAAAATTTGTGCAACAGAGGAAAGTATAAATGGAACTGTGTTTTTTTTCACTTCAAAAAATGTTTTCAATCAATGAGATTCACATTCAACTTGATGATATGATATGTACATAAAATTTATGAAAAAATGACAAGTGTGCAGATATATCCTTACAAGTAAAATCTATGATAATAAAAAATAGTGAATATATATTCTAGAAACAATGAGTGAGTAAGCATTGTTTATCATAACTGGCTTTTGTTGTTGAACTCATCATTATATTGATAAATAACTTGTCCGTGTGTATAAAAAAAGTCAATCAACAATAAGCAACTGCAAGGCTGTATCTGCAAAGATATAAGCTGCAAAGAACAGGATAACGAGTAGGCGTGACAGGGCCAGATAATAACAAGGATTAATTCTACACTCAACAACAATGGTTGATGATTAGCTAACGGCCAAATAGATATAAAAAACCAAATGTGATCAGTTGAGTAGCTTCCAGCCAGGCATGCCAGACCTGGGCCACTAATGGGTTCATCTGAATGTGTTTTCACCCACAAAACAACTTAGTGGTACCAAGGTAACTAGTGAACAGAGAACATCACACACAGTAATCCTACAGCTTGCCGTGTTGGCTCTAGTCTTTCCTTAAATCACTGTTTTTGTAATGTGGCACATACCATTTGTGGTCCTACATACCAAGTATTCACATATACACACATACACACACACACACACATACGGTCCGCTAGCGTAGTGGTTAGCGGACTCGGCTCATAACCGAGGGGCCAGGGTTCGATCCCCTGGGCGGACGGAGATTATTTGGGCGAGTCTCCTTTCACGTGTAGCCTCTGTTCACCTAGCAGTGAGTAGGTACGGGATGTAAGTCGAGGGGTTGTGACCTCGTTGTCCCGGTGTGTTGTATGTGAGTGGTCTCGGTCCAACCCAAAGATTGGTCACTATGAGCTCTGAGCTCTTTCCATAGGGGGACGGCCGGCTGTCTCGAGAGACCAGCAGCAGACTGTGACAGTGAATACACACACACACACACACACACACACACACACATACACAGGAGCTGGGTTGCTTTTCTTCTGCCGTGCCCAAGTGAGACAACAACTCCTTGGCCTCGGTATTCTCTGCTACATGAACAATGGCCGTACGATGAACAGAAACTCACCTAAATAGCCTCCGAGTGGGTAGGGATTTGATCCCAGCACTCTTGGTGCTAAACACACTGACCACAACACCACCTATCAAAATATTAAATACAATACCAGCACTGAACTTCTGGTTCCCTTTATACATTAACATCCATAATAATACATCAACGTGCATGGTGTTTACGAGGTGCAAGACAACAAGTGACCTTAGAAGATCATTGAAACAATACTTGGTGCTGTTGTCTACAAAAAAATTGGTATTCATCTCCTTCACTAAGCATTCATATAAAATTACTATAAATACAATATGTATATAAAAAAGAACATCAATACCTGTGAACAGTAACAGTCTGAGAAATGAGGAACATGATAGCATCTCTTATCCATGTCTGCTGCACACACACACTGTCAAACTTATTATGTCTTCCAGCATCAGAGGAACACAACTTTTTCACATTCCATTACATGAACTCATCAATTATTTGTTTTTAATTCTAATTAAATAAATGATGACTTATCAATAAGGGTTAAGGTAAAACATTTTTATGTATTGCAACAGGACATGAACAAACAATGTGAAGATTACTAACAGTTCCTCATTATGAAAGGGAGTTTGGGTACATATGTAAATATATACAATAAGATGTGGTCACTAAATATCTACTGAAAATGTGTATGGTAAAAGTGCTTTTGATTGTGCAAGCATGAAGGAATGAACACAAGAGTAGTGTGATCATGACAGCAGCAGTGGAACATGGAAGCCAAAGGATTCAACTCAATAAGTAACTCACTGACGTAAGAGGTTGACGACCTTTCTGAGTGTGTTCAAAACAAACACCTGGTTGAAGAGCCTGCAAATTCATTTCAACAACTACTAATGAATTAATTCTAAATATAAACTAAATGTTAATAAAAAGTTAAAGTAATCAATAGTTATTTCTCCATCTAGTTTTGTACTGTGTGTTTCTTGCCTTGTGTTGCTTCTTCACAGGTCAAACAGTCTCCTTAGGTATCCTTAATCAGATTGGTATTCTCACTAACCTCCTTTTACCTACTAATGTATCTTCATTTCATTCTTAATGTAAATGTTTTTGATTCCCAGTTTGTGATACTTATCGAAAAATAACACGTTCAAAGATTTCAAAGGAAACCTTCTATGTTCATAATGTATAGGAGATGACAGATTAAAATTGTGTGTGTGTGTGTGTTGAAGTATTGACACACATCCTCACACCTTAGCACGTCACACTTGTCCTTAGTATACTCACAGCATGGTTGGACTGCCGCCACCTGCTGATGGCCCGCTGGTCATCTGGGTTCATGGCCACGTCCTTGGCATTCTGCACCATTGGTGTTACAGCTGAGGGTGGAAGGGAAGGTAATGGTTATCTAACTCAGTGTTAAGGATTGGATGGTTTACTTTGTTGACTATTAAAGTAAGTAATGCTCACCTCATTGTATTGCAAAAAAAATTCTTTAAACACAACACTTCTATTGAATATATTCAAGAACACATAAATATATCAATACAATTGTCTTTCCAACTCAGTATAACTATACAACAAATAAAATTGATACAAATGCTCGTAGTTGTACTAAATACATAGTATTCATAGTATTGCTATAGGTAATACACATCATATATATCCTTTCCAGTGGTGTTGTTGCAAGATAGCATTACACTCACCTACTTGCACCTGGTCTGAGGCCGCGTTCACCTTGGCCACAAAGCTTGGGTCTTCAGAGTTGTCAGCTTCCTGCTTGGCCACCATCAACACACGGTTGGCGAGGCGAGCGATGGCACTGGTGTTGTCCACCATGGCCTGGGGCTCATGGTTCTGGATGGAGGCCTCGCAGGCAGCCGTGTGCTTCTTGATCAGGTCCTCTGTTCAGGGCAGGAAGGCAAATTACCCACATTTCCCAGCCAATCATGACAATATTGTATTACTTGTTCTTCATATTAATTACTTTTAGGCTTGGTGAGGTTTCTCCTAACCCTATTTTTTCCATGTAAAGTTAACTCCATCAAGTGCAGTATTTTTAGGAGTACAATCCACACGATGATGCATGATTACTATGTGTCATATTAATGAAGAGAATGTACTTGTTAGTTATATATAATAAAACTCATGTATACAACAGTAAAGACATTCCCTTGTGCCTCATTACCTGATGCTTTAATAAATGCTGCTGAGTCTGTTGCTTCATCAGCTAAATCCCTAACTTTCTGGATGCTCTCGGCATACTGTCGACGCAAGTTTTCAAAGTGTTCGTCTGCTGCCTTGTTGGTCGGGTAAGTCATGCGGATACGCCCGGCGGCAACCAGTTGAGGAGTGAGACTCTCCACCTGAAGGACACAGTATTAATCAATACTTGTTTGACATCTCATTCCATCATATTTCTAGCTTGTATGCACTTCCATCTTTCCAGAACCAAAGAGAGTTTTCACAAATATCTATCTCAGTATAGGGAGAAAAAATATTAATAA
Source organism: Cancer borealis (assembly GCA_036785275.1). Classification (NCBI taxonomy): domain Eukaryota; kingdom Metazoa; phylum Arthropoda; class Malacostraca; order Decapoda; family Cancridae; genus Cancer; species Cancer borealis. Next base: position 41,347 of record JAXIVD010002889.1, read on the forward strand.
TATGCAGTTGTTCCTCAATGTGATCAGTATAATCCACCACAATACTATATGTCAAAGTAATAACCTGTCCTGCAGATGCCAGCAGAGCTTCTGTTAGTTTCTTATTGCTGCCTGAGCTTCCAGCGGCAACCATGAGTGCTGTCTTGGCTGCTCGGTTACTAAAGTTTGCAAGGTTGTTTGCTTTGTTTTCAAAGGTTTGCTCCCGGCCTGGTACACCTGGAAATAAGATGTAGTACTTAAATTAAAACCAAGCATTCCTAAACCAAACAGTAATGGTTATATATCACAAGAAAGCTGACCTTCTCTCCACTTCCTGCACATGTTTATATGAACCAACTTTAAACAATCTTAAAGAAATTATTTTCAGGCATAACAAATTCTGATACCAATTATATTTAGAAAGAGAAGCCATTGAAGAGATAAAAGAGATTCTGAACTTTCACAATTATCTCCTTATTTTCCAAATCAACCTCATCCTCCAGAGTGTGCAGGCAAGTGTTTACCTTCGGGTGCCAGCGCTGCGTCCGTGAACTGCTTGAGAGGTGTTGTGATGTCCACAAAGTCTTCAACAACTCTGTCCACCACAGCTGTTTGAATCTTGTCCTTAAGTTCTTTCAATTTAGACGACAATGCCCTGAAAATTCAAGTATATACTAGATTGTTTCCCTTCAACTTATCTCTATAATTCCTGGAGAAATTAAGGCCTATCACCAAATTTTAATATTTCTTTGAATGGTATCCAATTAGGTTGAACTGAGCCTCACCCACCTGGCCACTGCCTGTGCCTGAGGTGTTTCTCCTTGGCCACGTCTGCACATTTCAGACAGTTGTTGGGAAAGGCTGTCAACCTCCTCACATAGAGCAAGGATGCCTGACTTGGCTGGTCCTGTAAGTCCTGATGCAACCTGTTGAAAAGATCATTGACAAATAATAACACATGAGTAATGGATTAATGTATACAAATTCATAATAAAGACATTGTAAAATACACATTGAGTTTAATAAAATGTTTCAATAACTCAGTTGTGATATAAAAGTGACACATAAACCCAGGTCAGGTCATCTTAGATGCCAACACACCTTTTTCCCTTCCTCCACTATGAGTCCAATGGCCTGTTGTCCCAGACCCTTGTCATCCATGGAGGGATTGTTGAGCCAGCGCTGTGCCTGCTCCAGCCGCCCGGCCACAGTGTGCGCAGGCTGCTGCACGCCGCTGCGCTCAACATTGCTCACAGCACGAGAAATGGCTCCACTCAGCTCATTAAGTTTCTCCCCAATGCTGCGAGAAAGGCTCTGGCCCTGCAAATACATTAATGTTAAGGTGATGAATAGAACAGCAGTTAATAGTGATGCTAAATGGTTTCTTTGTGTTCTCATGACAGACTGTCAGTGAAATGGCACAGTGAACAATGAAAGTTTATATTTAGCACGGCACCCATGTAAATGTTCCAGGGAATTAATGTTTATGATCAGTACATGGCACTACTACAACTGTATTAGTATTTGATTTACTTCAAAAATATACATAAACATCACTAAAAGGTGTGGTATTGCAAACCTGACACGACAAACACAGTGACATCAAAGTGCAGTACCTGAGGTGTGGCTCCCTTCCCGTCTTGTCTCAGTTCACACAAGGCATCAGTCATGGAGGAAATGTCTCCTGACAGTTTCCTGATGGCATCACGGTCTGGCGGCAGTGACCTGTCAGCCACCCTGTCAGCCTGGGTCAGTATCTGCCGCAGGGACTTCTCTCCAATGCCTCCTCGAAGGGCTGTGGGATCCTGCAAGGATTTTTTCTCATTAGGTGCATGTAATTGATAAAAACTATAAAATAAAATTCAATGTATATGGAGTTGAGAATAGTAATGACTGTCACTTCCTTGGACGGAGTTCGTTGAGGATTGATTTCCTTCATGTAATTATGTATGACCACAAAAACACAGATATGAATACATACATTGGATCTGAGCCATGTTTGAATGTTTAGACATAATGTGTAACAATATAGATAAATGCAAACACACATCTTGTTCATATATTGAAATACAAAACATTGCAAGGAAACAATCCAAATGTAATTGTTTGCTGAAGTAGTGTGTGTCGTGCTGCCTCACCTGGAGCCAATCATGGGCGGCCTGAGCCTTGCCATCAATAGCATTGAGCGCCTTCTTCATGACAGTGAGGTTGTCGGCGTCCCATTCCTCCTCATCGTAGGTGGTGAGCTGCAACACTCGGATGGTCTCGTTGATCTCGTCCGTCATCCTTCCTACAGACACATTACAACCATTACCCTGCCATCCTGCACCTTACTACACACCCTTTGTAAATACACATGTAATAATGATCATGCTACCTACACGTACCAGTGAGATAATTCCTATTTTCAGCAGCTTCTGCAATGCCTTTGCCTCCCTGATGGAAAATTTGTATGAATATCTTCATGGAGCAGATGAGGATGGGAGAGAGTGTCTTGACCCCTTCCAGGCAGCGCATCAGGATCTCTCGGTGCACCTGGTGAGTCAGCTCATGCTGACGAGCGTCCACATCCCGGGACACCTGTGTGGGGAGGAAGGGGTCACACACCTGTGGCAGTACTAGGCTAATGGCCAACAACTGTGTCACTACACCTCATCACCAGTGTTGTTACCATTACAAACACATTTCATTACAAAAATGTTCTAAATTTGTTTTTTGAGAAGTATTTTGATATCATAATACAACATTAATATAAACAAACAACCCAGTGCTGCATTAAATAAATTATATCAAAGCCTGTGATCAATAAAATATTTAGAAAAGTACAGCAAACAACAAATAAATAATAAACTTTCCACACACTAATACTAAATCATGAAGCAAACAAGTTACACCTTCTCTTCACTAACTTACCCGAGTCAAACAAGGAGACAAATCTTTAACAAACTGCACTAAGTCTTCCATGGTTTCTATCACTTCCGCCACAGCAAGGTAGTCCAACACTTTCTTACACTCCCGGATGATCTTCCTCACTTCAGACTCATCAAAACACAGCAGCAAGGCAGAGGTTCCCTGAAGGATGCCTCGAGCTCCTTCAATCAGCTTCTTTCTGTAAACATGAACACAACCTTTACACTCACGCCAAGGACAACAGGTCATCTTATCTCCTTAATTAATTCCCTGATTGTCTTAATTGCACACGTCATTACTAATTATAACACTTTAAATATATGAATGTTCAACACAAAAAATGCAGAAAGATACTCCATTACCCTCACATGACTAAGAAAAAGAAACAAATCTAATCCACCTTCACTCTATTTAATTACCTAGTTAATCTACCCATCAATCTGTATATTGCCTATGTGTTCATGTATCTATCTAGCTATTAATCTAACAATGTTTGTATGTATGTATCTCTCTCTCTCTCTCTCTCTCTCTCTCTCTCTCTCTCTCTCTCTCTCTCTCTCTCTCTCTCTCTCTCTCTCTCTCTCTCTCTCTCTCCTCCTTCACCTTGCTGGCTGTGAGTAGGGGTCGGCCTTGAGCAGGGACGAGGCTTCCTCCAGCAGCTTGGCGGCACTCTCAACCCTGTGCAAGGCTGCTGGCATGTCCTGCTTCAAGATGGGGTCATCACTGCTGTTGATGGTCTCCCTTCCCACCTGAAATGCAAACAGGAGATCAGAGGGAGGAAGATGCAAACAGGAGATCAGAGGAAGGAAGACGCAAACAGGAGATCAGAAGGGGGAAGACACAGGGTCAGGGTCAGGGCAAGGGTAAGAGCAGGTTTAAGAGGCAGGGACAGAGGTAGGGGCAGGGACAGGGGCAGGGACAGAGGTAGGGGCAGGGGCAGGGGCAGGGACGGAGCAGGGACAGGGACAGGGACGGAGCAAGGACAGGGGCAGGGGCAGGGACGGAGCAGGGACAGGGGCAGGGGCAGGGACAGAGCAGGGACAGGGACAGGGGCAGGGGCAGAGGTAAGGGCAGGACAGGTATGACCCTTCTTTTAGGGGGCATTACAAAATAACACAAAATAAATACAAAAGGACAAAGCTATTTTATTATCATCATTTCTCTCCATAAATCTAGTGAACTGGAAACTGTACTATATATTACCTTTTATTACTATCAAAGCCTTACTATTATTACTACTACTACTACTACTACTACACCTCAGACCATCGACCTAACACCCCAGGGACCGAGTTGGCAGGGAGGCTGATGGATAACTAGACACTACCACCTATTTATACCCACAAGCTGCTCCCCTCACTCCCCTCACCCATCCAGGAGTGAGCCAAAGGGGAGTGGTCCGGGCAGACTCTACTCCCTTGTTCCTGTTACTCCCCTCTGATCCTGTTATTCCCCTCACATAGTCATGACAACCTCCTCATCATTGTTATTATTATCGTTATCATTATCACAATCCTATATCCTTAATACTCCTCCTACTCTCCTCACACAGACATACTTATACTCCTCTTCCTCTCTGTTTCTACCCTCAGACAGTCATTCCACTCCTACTCCCCTCACAGCTATAACACTCCTCTTTACCTCTATTCCTCCCCTCACACAGCCATACTAGTCCTCCTCCTCCTCCTCTTCCCTCCTGTTCCTCCCGTCACATAAAAGTAATGCTTTCACTCAACTATGGACCCAATCGACGAAATTACATAATTACATTTATAATTAGATCAAAATGGTTGGTTCTCTCTCTCTCTCTCTCTCTCTCTCTCTCTCTCTCTCTCTCTCTCTCTCTCTCTCTCTCTCTCTCTCTCTCTCTCTCTCTCTCTCTCTCTCTCTCTCTCTCTCTCTCTCTCTCTCTCTCTCTCTCTCTCTCTCTCTCTCTCTGTGTTTGTCTATGTCTGTTTGTCTGTCTGCCTGTCGTCTAATTTTCAATGAATTTTATGTAGTCAGTCTCTCTCTCTCTCTCTCTCTCTCTCTCTCTCTCTCTCTCTCTCTCTCTCTCTGATGATAGTGTGACATGTCGTAATTTCCGTTGTTTCTCTCCAAAGTGAAATGTTTACGGCAACCGCACCGAAGGTAGTGTGGAGGGGAAGGAGGAAGGGAGAGAAGGAGGCGGGAGGGAGGGAGGGAAGGAGGGCTTCACCGGTAACTCACTTTACACACCCTGTCGATCGAGTAGCCTTCCCTCCTTCCTTCCTTCCCCACCCGACGGGGCACCCCACGGGGCGCCCCGCTGGCGTGACTCCCTCCTCTCCTCGCCTGTCTGTACCTCCATAACACGTGAAATTATGTTAAAGTCGGTCATTATTGTCCTTTTCTTGCACTTTTTTTTAACATTCCATTTTTCTTTAAAATAACTGACTGAGGCATTTTTTATCTCATCTGGATCCTGGTCTTGATCTTTCTCTGATTTCCTTAAGTACACATACTAACTAATTCAGGAAGGACGTGCTACCACAGCGGCACGTAGGGCACGGCCTAGTATACATAACCAGTGCCTTAGGCCTTGCACCGGCAGCCTCCACGTTCCTAAACAAAGGACGCCCAGCACCCCCGTGTGGCGGCCTCCACCCGTCTGTGGGCTGGGCTGTGGGTCTGTCCCGCCGCCCCGCGTCCTTTCACGTGAGCGGCAGGGTGCCGGAGCCCCGATAACAGCCAGGATAACACCATCCCGCCCATCCTGCCTCCACAGATGCCTCGCCAGTCGCCAGTGAGTGTCCACGTGGCTGCCACCCTGCCACCCTCCAACCCCCTTCGTCCCTAGCTGTCTGGCGGCCGCTGCCCTGCTGGTCTCGCCGCCAACTCTGCTGCCGCTGCCACCGCCGCCGTTTGCCACGCCCCCTTCCTGCCACAGCGTCTGGCCGTCAATACTACTCTTAAGTATCTGTGTGGGGCACAGCGGCTTCCTTCACTGCAGCAGCGAAGGGCGTGCGGGTGAGGAGCGTCTGGGTGGTGACGGGCTTATCTGGCATGTAGGGCCCGACGCCCCGCCTCCCCGCGTCCTGAGGGAGGGAGCAGGAGAGGGTTGGCGCCCCGCCCTGAGACAACAATGACAGGACAGACGGCCGGCGTTTCCTCCTAACTATCTCGTGAAGGAGAGTGTGTTGCCTCCTTCCTTCACACCACCGCGGCGGAGTGGTGTCCGTAGAGCCAAGGCAACAACACAGGCTCAGCGGCGGCGCTCCTGTTGCCAGGGTGGTGTGGTGCAAGGTGCACCTCGCAGCCATTACCACCCGGGCTGGCCTTCCCCCGCAGGCACACCAGCGCACACCCACACCCACACCTACACTCATACCCACAGCTAACGGTCCTATATTTATCTCATCACAGACAGACGTGACAGTTTTGTTTTACTGAATCATGCAACGCTTCAGGTGTGCCTTTAGGGAGGCAGAGATGCAGATGTCAAATATGTCTGACTGTCTATCTGCCAGTCTGCCCGCATCTGTCCGAGTGTCTGTCTGTCTGTCAGTGTGTGAAGGCAGTGACTCAGTAGTGCCTCGTTCTGGTGCCTACACACCTGAGGCAGGTGAGACAACTTCACCTGAAACCTGTATAAAGCTGGTATTCCGTCTGTGTATGTTTCTCCCTGGCTCTGTTTACTTCCATGCTAAAGGGGCGTCTATGTCGTGTATGTGTATGGATGTCTGTGTATGTGTATGTGTGTGTGTGTGTGTGTGTGTGTGTGTGTGTGTGTGTGTGTGTGTGTGTGTGTGGCTGTGTATATATGTCTTTGTCTATGTATAAGTTTGTCTGTGTGTCTGCCTGTGTATATCCCTGTCTGTCTGTCTCTGTTTGTATCTGTCTGTGTCTGTCTGTGTATATATGTGCCATTGTCTGTGTATCTATATGTCTGTGTGTGTGTATGTGTATATGTGTCATTATCTGTGTGTGTGTGTGTGTGTGTGTGTGTATGTGTGTGTGTGTGTGTGTGTGTGTGTGTGTGTGTGTGTGTGTGTGGTTGTGACTCACCTTGACCAGGTTGACGACAGCCTTGGAGACAGCCATGACAGGCTTCTCCAGGTCGGGCATTGCGTTGCCATCCTCAGCCTCCTCGTGCAGGATCACCAGCCGGGACACCTGAACGAGAGGAAGGAAACACTGTTACCATCTCATCTACACTACTTAAATACATAATAATTACAGACTAAATCACTAATAATTCCCTCACAGTATAATTATAGTTTTATAGCATAATTTCCACGTTTATATTGATTGCTTTTCTTAATTATCTTATCATACACTGTTACCATCTCATCAACACTCTACTAAAACACAATAATTACAGTCTTAAATCACTAATAATTCCCTCACAGCATAATTATAGTTTTATAGCATAATTTCCACGTTTATATTGATTGCTTTGCTTAATTGTCTTATCATACACATACTTCAGTTATTAAGCGAGGATACGCCAGTTAAATTACCTGTGAATCAATTAAAGAATATCTATTAAAATAAGCTATAATATTTTTCAACTGTGATATACGTACTAATAAAATAAGAATAAAAACTCTAAGATAACACGTAATTAGACTAATTCCTAAGGGTTAATCCATTACTCTGACAGTGTGCAGAGGAGGAGATAATAATGTACCACTGAACCTTAATCACCTTATCTTGGCTACCTCTCTTTAAGGAGGATAAAAGCAAGGTATATAAATAGATACATAGATAGATACATAGATATAATAATAAATACATAGATATTCCATTAAAAAAAACAAAAAACAAAAAACATATCACTTACTAATTAAATAATCTAGTGTAAATTATCCATTTCTTATCTACCAACTACAAATCCTTATCTTTTCAACACCACCACCACACCAACAACAACCCCACAACAATAACAACCAGTCACTCACCCACAACAACACCCACGACACACCTACACTAACACACGCCCAACACCCGCACCACTCACTCTTAACTCACACGGAAACACACACAAAGTTATACCACCACCACCACCACCACTAGTAATCTCGTGCCGGCCATTCCTTGCCTCAGAACAAAGTGTCATAAAGATGGCAGCTAAGCAGGCGAGCACAACGAGGCACAGCAAAACCAATGGAACTCGTAATTTATTTCCTCTCGGTATTAACAAACGTGAAACAATAGCAGAATAGCGAATCTAATATTGTGTTACTGAAATAATATCCCAGAACTAGGTATCTATAGACCATTTAGTTCTGCTAGGGTGAACGAGAGAGCGCTGTCCCTCTCACCAAGGAGCTGCCGTGAGCCAGGATCGAACTCACAACCATTAGGACACAAGTAAAGTATTGTACCACAGAGCCACCTTAGTATTGTGTTGAGTTGGGGAATCATCTGCATCACACTCGTCGTCCCCGCTGGCAACACAAACACACTCAAACACACTCAAACACCATGGAATATACAGTCTTTTTAAACTTTTTTGGGGGGATATTTCAGTGTATCTTTAAATATTTTTTCGCTTGGCAGGTCATAGAAGGAAGGAAAGGAGGGAGGGAGAGAGGGAAGTAAGAAAGGAAGGAGGGAAGGAGGGAAGAGAGGAAAGGAGGGAAGAGAGGAAAGGAGGGAGGGAAGGATGTGTGTGCAAAACGCGCCCAGGCATTCTTTTTCACTCGCAATATTTTTTTCTTTATTCATTTTTTTTTTTCGCCAAACTTCCTTTACGTACAAAATGTTTTCAAATGTGTATATATATATATATATATATATATATATATATATATATATATATATATATATATATATATATATATATATATACGTGAATAAGATCAGCTTGTGCAGTCCCGTTGCTAGCACACAGCTGGGACGCGGCTGACGGCTATTCAGTAAAGTAGAACATATTAATAAACTTTGCTCACATTTTACGAGCCAAACAAACAATATTAATTATCAGAAGAGAGGAGGAGGAGGAGGAGGAGGAGGAGGAGGAGGAGGAGGAGGAGGAGGAGGAGGAGGAGGAGGAGGAGGAGGAGGAAGAGGAGGAGGAGGAGGAGGCGTGACCGGCAAACAAAGAAGAGGGAATAACCAGGAGAATAAGGAGAGGAAATTAGATAAGAGAATACAACAAAGAAATTCTGAAATGACTTCCACGAAAATTAAGCAGAAGAACGATAAGGAATACGAGAGACAACAGAGAATAATAGGAAGTAATACATGAAGATTAGATAAGAATGGAAGATAAGTTGTGGATGGAAAAGGAAGTTAAGAGGAGGGAAGGAAGGGCAGGCGTGCAGGGAAGCTAAATAAGACGGAGAAAAAAAGTTAAAAAGAAGCGCGGGTAAAGAATTTAAGAAAATCAAGGGAAGTTTGAACAGAAAAAAAGAAAGGACACGAAGAAAGAATATGAAATAAAATGGAAACAGGAAGGAAGAGGAAAGCAATAAGAGAAGAGAAGAGGAAGAAGGAGAAGAGGAAAAGGTGAGGAGGAGGAGGAAGAGGGAGAGAAGACACGAAAATAAAGAGGAAGAGAAAAAGGAAGACAAGAAGAGAAAAAGGCACAGGAATAAAAGGAAACACAAGGTAAAAGAGGAGGAAGGAAAGGACAGAAGAGGATACAAATGAAAAGGAAAGAAGTGAAGAAGAGAAAAAGAAAGAGAAATGGAAACAAAGAGAACACACAACCATGACCTTAAAAGTAACCACACACACACACACACACACACACACACACACACACACACACACACACACACACACACACACACACACACACACACATTAGGTCAACACAACACGTCGAAATTCTAATGCAAACCAAATATGCTAAACAATTGTACATTTTTCCTAATTGCCATCCGCACTTGAAACAATTTGCACATCAACAAGAGTATAAAGAATTTATTTACAACGAATAACCAACAGTAACAATTAAAAAAAAGTACAGATTAAGACACGTAACAGACGAGTATGATACAGCCTCTGAAACAGCCTCGCCCCGCCTCTTGTCTGTTAACTTAGGCATTATAACGAAACATATACAATGGTTTAATATCCTAATGTATGTGTGGGAAGGTGGATGTTGACTCTCTCTCTCTCTCTCTCTCTCTCTCTCTCTCTCTCTCTCTCTCTCTCTCTCTCTCTCTCTCTCTCTCTCTCTCTCTCTTTCTCTCAATATAAACACCACAAACTACTTCATTTTCTCCATCACATCCACTTAACTAATATAAATAAATAAATGAATGAATAAATAAATGAATTAATATTTCTACTTTAATTATTTACGTACCTCAAAATATTTATAGGCTTTAATTAAGACATTTTAGACGCATCATATTACTATTATATAAGATTTGAATAGAGTGTAAAGGAATATTTTTAAAGATATAGGTACGTAGCGAGAAGAAAGAGAGAGAGAGAGAGAGAGAGAGAGAGAGAGAGAGAGAGAGAGAGAGAGAGAGAGAGAGAGAGAGAGAGAGAGAGAGAGAGAGAGAGAGAGAGAGAGAGAGAGAGACTATACAATAATAATAGTTACACAAATTGTTCGTTTACATAAAATAGAGGAAATGAATGTTTAAAGGGAAATGCCTCTGAAAATATGATGTACTAATAGACCAATGTGACTACTACTACTATTACTACTACTACTACTACTACTACTACTACTACTACTACTACTACTACTACTACTACCCTACTACTACTACTACTACTACTACTACTACTACTACTACTACTACTACTACTACTACTACTACTAAAACAACAACAAGCAGATCCAAAACAACATAGTCAATAAATACAAACAGGAGACACAAAAAGAGAGAGAAGAAAAAAAGAAAAAAAGAAGAAAGAAGAAGAAAAGGTCACTAGAATGAAGGGGAAGAAAAAAATCAAGTTAATAAGAGGAAGACGACTGCAAGATGACCACGCCCACCTGCCCCGCCCCCTCCCCCGCCCCCTCAGCCAGACCCTTGAGTCCGGAGTGTGTCCTGAGAAGCCGCTGAGGTTATCCGGAAGGAGTAATTGGGTAAGCGAATCATCCGGATGTAAGGCCGGTTACGTGAGGCAAATGATAGGAGGGAGGAGGGAGGGAGGGAGGGGGTGAGGGAGGGAGGAAGGAAGGATGGGAGGGAGGGAGGGAGGGAGGGAGGGAGG
>JAXIVD010002890.1:0-15000 GCA_036785275.1 Cancer borealis
GGACACGTCACATATCCCTGTGTGTGGTACTCTCTTTACTGACCACATGTTTGACTTGAGGTAGCAGCTTGTTGGACTGAATAGTACTCGTGGTGGCGGTGGTGATAGTGGTTGATGGGTCATGTCGTGAGGTGTAGGTGTTGGTTAGAGTTGTGGAGGGGTGGTGTATGGTATAGTGGTTGTGGTGGTGGTGGATGGGGTGGGTAGGGGGCGTGGTGTGTGGTGACACCATCCCACCACTTATTTATTGCTCGAACACAACCACAGAGACCACCTGGTGAGGTCGAGGGGGAGTGGGAGGGTTGTGGAAGGGTACAGGGGAGGAGGACCCACCATGGACAAAGGAAAGGGCGTTGAAAGACTACAGGGAGAGATGGAAAAAGGACTTATACAGTGTGTGTGGGGCCATGATGAGGGGAAAGGGAAGGTCGTGAGGGTGTGAGATAAGGAACATCTTATGAACCAAGTAGAAAAAAAAGAAAAACAATAAATGTCACAAATAGTGCCTGTAATGAAGACTAGACGAAACTTTTGCGTTTTCTAACCTCACGTCTCTTGTACCTTAAATATTTCAGCGCGAATGTGAAATGCGTTTGTGTTTTGTCAGAATGTGAAGAAATGCGCGTCTGTGGTCAGAGTTCAGCAGCAGTAGCAGCAGCAGGTCTGGGTGGGGAGACGAGAGGACTAATGGACCGTATTTCCATAAGTGTAATGCGCCGTGAAAACGATCAAGTCAGCCTGAGCTAAAGAAGGCAGGGTGTGGCCCGCCTTGGTCTTTGTTGATTCAGAACCTTGCCAGTGAAAATTCGGAGACGAGCTGATGCTGCTCCTATGCGAGGATGAGTCACCTTTACTAGAGATGTCCCCAAGATGTCCTCAGGAAGCTGCTGCTGCTGCTGCTGATGTTGATGTTGCTGCTGTGCCAGGGTGAGTCACGGTTATCGTTGAGATCTTAAACACACATTCGATACACGCCATAAACGAGTTGCAAAAGACGGCAGCAAACTCACATTGTAAAAGCAATTGAAAATGTGCTGCTTCAGTGGGTGTGAAGTAAGGCTTTGTGCGTGCGTGAATGCGTTAGTACGTGCGTGTGTGCACAGCGCCTCGAGCCTCTCCATCGCGTCCCCTCGTTTGATCGTGGTGGAATCAGGTTGCCTCCACACGTGTGGTTGATGTGAAGTTCCCGGAGACCAGCTGTATGTGTACGCGAGACGCAGTACACGAAACATACATAATGAAATGTATGTTTATGAACCAAATATGCACGACGCTACTTGGCGATCCTACTACGTGGGTCACGAGATGGATATTGGGGAAAAAGAAACACACACACACACACACACACACACACACACACACACACACACACACACACACACACACACACACACACACACACACACACACACGGAGGACCATAAATCCTGAGGGGTTACCTTTTCCATTATCGTGCTGACCCCTCCATTAATGGGCCGCCGTATCTTAAGGTCGACTCTTGTTAAGAGATATCGTCATCATCAGGCGGCGAAGGTAGGAGACTGAAGGGAAAATGAAATGGAAAAAGGAAAGAGTCGTTGACAGGGGCAAGGGTGTAAGTGGTAATACAAAAGTCTTGTTGGTAGTATTGGGGATACACAAGACGGAGATAAGTCGGTGTCATTACTCGTAAGGTTAAGAATGGGGAAAGGAAGCAAGCTAAAGTGACTCTCCAAGTCTTTGCTGTAGTGGTCGATTGTGCTGTGTGCCTTCATTCAGTCACCTTGTTTGGTATGCATAGAAATGCAGGGATGGAGCTTTTCGTCACGCACGCGCACACGCACACGCACACGCACACGCACACGCACACGCACACACACACACACACACACACACACACACACACACACACACACACACACACACACACACACACACACACCGTTACGGCCTTCATTTTCCCGTAGAAATGCATCTGAGTGTCACAGTCGCAATCCAACCGGGCCCGGGATTAAGCTACCACTACTCTTAAAGCAGATAGGGAGACGAGAGGCAGCTGGAGGTCGTGGCCACCGGAGCCGCCGTACTGCCTTCTGTGGGCGGCGTGCGGGTGGCGGTGCAGGTAGTGTGAGACGTGCCTGTTTAAAGGTGTCACTTGGGAACAACTTTTTCTTTCTTTGTGATATATGAATGCTGGAAATGGTTGTTCACATAATATAAATTTAAGGTTGCCATGATAACTGTGTCATTGTGCCCCAGGGATGAATATATAACTGGATTTGAATTACATGACTTGTATTGAGGCTAAGACATTTCCAGTAAGAGTTTTCCATGAGAGTTTTCCAGCAAGAATTTTTCAGAATGATGTATGTTCCTTTTCAAAAATATTGTTATTTCTTACTGAAAATGATGCTTTGGAGTTAAGTTATATCGATTAATTGAACGTTGATTTGTAATCTCTGAAAATTTATGCCTACTTCTGTTTTTCCGACTTGAATACTTTTAAGAGAAGAATATCAAGGCAGTAAGTAAACTGGCCAACCATTTTGTACTTTTTTTTTTCCTAAATACGGAAGCGGCTACTAAGCGGGCTTATATTTTTATATATAGTCCTTAACCCATGACCACCTCCCTTAGCTGGAAAAAAACACGAAAAGTTAAAATCAGAAAATGAAGTAGGGAAGTTATCCGGAAGGTTATAATTATATAAGAACAGTAATGACGCTGAGGACATAAACTCGTTATTGATCTTTTTATAAATAACAAATTAAATGAGAAGATGAACAAAGAGGAGGAGGAGGAAGAGGAGGAGGAGGAGGAGGAGGAGGAGGAGGAGGAGGAGGAGGAGGAGGAGGAGGAGGATAAAAAGAAGACAGAAAATACCGAAGGCTTTAATTCAACACAGGATGATTATATATGAAAGAAAAATAAATGGTGTGCGTTAAAGGATAAGACGAACATCACGTGCTGAGATAATGTGCATTTATTTTGGTATGCATTTATCTGAATATATTTTCCCTTTTATCTAAATGTGTGTGTGTGTGTGTGTGTGTGTGTGTGTGTGTGTGTGTGTGTGTGTGTGTGTGTGTGTGTGTGTGTGTGTGTGTGTGTGTGTGTGTGTGTGTGTGTATGTGTGTGTGTGTGTGTGTGTGTGTGTGTGTGTGTGTGTGTGTGTGTGTGTGTGTGTATCTGTCTTTCTATCTATCCATCAGTCAGTCAGTCAGTCAGTCAGTCAGTCAGTTAGTTCATCAGTCAGACTTTAAATGCTTGTCTTTTTTCGTGTCTATGTGTGTATCTATACGTCTGTCTGTGTCTGTCTGTCTGGGTGTCTGTCTATCTGTCTGTTTCTTTCTCTTTCTTGCGTTTGTTGTTTCTTGTGCCATCGTGAAAGATTGAAGGGAGGAAGGGAGAGAGAGAGAGAGAGAGAGAGAGAGAAGGAGAGAGAGAGAGAGAGAGAGAGAGAGAGAGAGAGAGAGAGAGAGAGAGAGAGAGAGAGAGAGAGAGAATAGAGCTAAGAAAAAAGTAAGGAAGGAGAGCGGGAGAGAGGAGTAAAGGAGAAAGAAAGGGAGGGATGGAGGGAGGGAGGGATCAAGGGGAGTTTCAGTACATAAACACTCATTCATAGCCAGCTGTTGGTGAAGGAGTGAGGGGCAAAAAAAAAAGTGAAATAAGAAAAGTGAAATGAACAGCAGTATGTTAGCTCACAACCACTGACGTCACCGAATGACTGTGTATAAGAGAAAAAAAAATATATTGCTACCTCAAAATCTTAGGAATAGTTAATTTTAATGCCATATTGTTCGATAGAAAAGATATTCTGTGGTACCGTAACGAGACGAATTTCCGGCAACATAATGAAAAATATAAAAAGTATTTCATGCAATTGAATACTGTGCTGCCTGCTGCCGATAACAATGGTGATACTCTATTATGAGAGCGTATAGTTTGACCATTAAAATTAATACACAGCAGCGAAACGAGACGAATTAATGTTAGCCATATAGAAAATACCATACGCTATGTCATCCTGGTTCCCGATACTGCCAGTAATGAGACTCGTGCTACAATTTTTAGTTAGTGATACTCAAAATACTCAACATGTTCCAGTGCTCCTGCCGGTGACGTAATAACGGACCATATAAGATTGAGAAATATACTCGCTTCATCCCGTTAGACGCCACTCACCTCGGTACTGCTAACCGCCTCATTAGTCCTTACAGTGTCCTTGAGTTGTGACATTTTGAGAGAGAGAGAGAGAGAGAGAGAGAGAGAGAGAGAGAGAGAGAGAGAGAGAGAGAGAGAGTGAGAGTGAGAGTGAGAGAAAGAGAATGTGTGTTTGTTTACAGGGTGTGTTTGTGTTTGTGTTTGAATGAGTGAATGGGATAGTGAGGGTACACCTTAATTGATACCATTACAACTTTGACACACAAGAACTGAGGTCGTAGGTGGGGGCAACAACAGCCTGTGGAGTTGTCATGGGAACCACTCCGAGGGGCTGTGGAGGAGCGATAGAGAGAGAGAGGGAGAGAGAGAGGGAGAGAGGGAGAGAGAGGGAGGGTGGGAGGGAGATTCGCGTTGAACATACCAAGGAAAATTCAAATACCTGGTGCATATAGTGTTCGTAGAGTCAGGAATGTTGAGAGATAAGGGGAGGGAGGAGGGAAGGAGGCAGCCACAGGCACTTCCTGCTGGGGATTTGGTTACACTTGGGGGCTTTATTTTTTGTCTCTCATTAAATATTTGGTATCATCTTAATAAATTTACTACTACTACTACTACTACTACTACTACTACTACTACTACTACTACTACTACTACTACTACTACTACTACTACTACTACTATATGGATAACGCACATGGTATGGTTGGTGCTTAGAGCGAATCCTGTTGTTTTAATGCAAAATGCGTGGTCGTCTGTTGCTTTGTATGTGCTTATTGAGCGAACTGCTGTTTCTGTGTACACTACGAAAATTCTAATCATTACCACCACGCTGACAGCCAATCATCAACAGCAGACGCCGACAGCTGCTACCTCAGTCCCCGTAGGTCGTGTTTACTAAGCAGTAATCATTAGTACTGCTGGACACTGTTACTCCCCGTTACCCTTTGTTATTGTACGTGCCAGCATCACCCTAACCACCACCACCACCCTAACCACCACCACCATCATCCTAACCACCACCACCACCACCCTAACCACCACCACCACCACCACCACCACCCTAACAACCACCACCACCACCACCACCACCACCACCACCACCACCACCACCACATTAATTAGAAGCACCACCATCTTCATCAACACAATAGAAGCGATGGTTGACTTAATGCGCTACAAGGAAACCTCAGTCTTTTGATCAAGTACCCATGTGTACAAGTATCATCTATCTGAATAATGAAAAATAGTAACTTCATAATTTTTTGCGTTAATTTTTTTTTAGTTCTATTCTGAACGTTGTTTTTCGTAGAAGCCAATGAATGGTTTTGAGGCACGTGGCGGTACGCATCTGTTTTTTTTTTTTTTCTTTTTTGTGGCTGAATTTAGATCGTGATTCAGTATTTTTTTATGTAGTTTGTTAAAATGTAGAATCTTTTTCTTCATCCTTTCGCTCAAATCGTGCACGTACTCCAAATTTCCCTCCATTTAATTTTATTCATTTTTCTTTTAGGTGGAGGGGAAGGAATCATTCTTTATTCAGATCACTACACAATGGTTTTACAGTACTTTTGCGTCCTATAAAACCCACAAGGAGATCAGTGGCTCCCATTGTCGATACCTGCTGACACGATACTGTTGAAAGGTTAGAGGCAAAACATTAATATATGATGAAATATAAAAGACCGATGTTGTATAGTCTTCAATCTACGCATTTCCACAGTTGGTAATGTTATTTTCATTATTTTAACCGCTATAGTAGTAGTAGTAGTAGTAGTAGTAGTAGTAGTAGTAGAAGTAGAAGTAGTAGTAGTAGTAGTAGTAGTAGTAGTAGTATATTCAATAGTATCAATAACGTACGTAAATCTCCTCAAATGGTATTCGTTTAGATTACTAAGCCTAAAAAGAAACATCTGATGCTGAAACGTTATTTATCCTACAAACGTGAGACAATTTGCCTTTCTTCTTGCGGGCATCTGAGGCAAACAGCGGCAGACAGCACGCGCAGGCAGGCTCACAAGCTGCTTTGGTGTGAGAGGTGGCCGGGCAAGGCACCTGAGGGTCTGGGAGAGAGGCTGCAAGATACGGGAAGGTAAAAGTCAAAGGCAGGAATAAAATGATATACTGCCT
The DNA here is from genome assembly GCA_036785275.1 of Cancer borealis. Lineage (NCBI taxonomy): Eukaryota > Metazoa > Arthropoda > Malacostraca > Decapoda > Cancridae > Cancer > Cancer borealis. The sequence continues at coordinate 6,271 of JAXIVD010002890.1, forward strand.
GCTGGCTTGCCTGGTTGCTTGGCTGCTTCCTTGCTCTTCTTTGTGTGTGTGTGTGTGTGTGTGTGTGTGTGTGTGTGTGTGTGTGTGTGTGTGTGTGTGTGTGTGTGTGTGTGTGTGTGTATGTGTGTGTGTGTGTGTGTGTGTTAGAGAGAGAGAGAGAGAGAGAGAGAGAGAGAGAGAGAGAGGGAGGGAGAGAAAGAGAGAGAGAGAGAGAGAGAGAGAGAGAGAGAGAGAGAGAGAGAGAGAGAGAGAGAGAGAGAGAGAGAGAGAGAGAGAGAGAGAGAGAGAGAGAGAGAGAGAGATATTGGCTGAAGATGGCATACACGAAGCAAGTGCTGTTGTGAATTTCTTCCAGGCATCTATTGAAGTCTAGCATATTATTGTATGTAACTTCCATCTTCTCCCTCCTCTTTTCTCCTCCTCCTCCTCCTCCTCCTCCTCCTCCTCCTCCTCCTCCTCCTCCTCCTCCTCCTCCTCCTCCTGTGTGTGCTGATGTTATTTTCAGAAAACTTTCTTGAAATTCATTGTAAAGAACCTGCGACGAGGTGGTGTTTTGTGTCAACTCTGGCTGATTGTCCTGAAGGTTGCCCGAAGCGGCTTTACTCTATCGGAATTTCTTTGTCTCGTGGATATTTTGTTTTTGTTTGCCATCGAGTTTATTAAGGTCTGAAAAAAAAAAAGAAGTTAAAGGGGGATAGAGAAGAAAGGGAAAGGATAGGGCGAAGAGGGACAGAAGGCAATTGTGTGAGGTCATAAATGGAGAAGTGGGAAAAAAGGTGGAAATAGTTGTTAGAAGGAGGAGGAGGAGGAGGAGCAGGAGGAGGAAGGAAAAAAAAGAAGAAAAAAAAAACCAAAAGAAAAAGAAGATGAAGATGAAGATGAAGATGAAGAAGAAGAAGAATAGAAAAAGAACAGAAGAAAAAAAGAAAAAAGAAAAAGAAATTGAGGGAAGACTGCCAGGGCAAGAAAAAAAGTGGAAGACAAAAAAAAAAAATATATATATATATACCAAAAGTAAGGACACAAGAAACGAAAAGGAAGAGAGAAAATATTGGATAGAAAGAAGAATTGATGCAGAAGTATATGATGAGTGGAATTTTTAGAGGAAATCATATATTGAAAGGTGAAAAAAATATATTAACTGAAGGAAGAAGAAAACAGGAAGGAAAGGAAGAAAACGAGGAAAGGAGTTACGGGATTGAGTTCGAGAGAGAGAGAGAGAGAGAGAGAGAGAGAGAGAGAGAGAGAGAGAGAGAGAGAGAGAGAGAGAGAGAGAGAGAGAGAGAGAGAGAGAGAGAGAGAGAGAGAGAGAGAGAGTTGTAGTGGTGCATCAAAGGGTTAATGCATCTTAAGGTTAAAAATTACTAACTGTTATTAAGGTACGTACATACACATACTACTCTCTCTCTCTCTCTCTCTCTCTCTCTCTCTCTCTCTCTCTCTCTCTCTCTCTCTCTCTCTCTCTCTCTCTCTCTCTCTCTCTCTCTCTCTCTTAAATTGACACTTTCCACCCTTATGTCTACTGTTTCCTTTCCTTCTCGTCTGCCTTACTAGTCCTATTATTTTCTGTTCTTTCCATTGTTTCCCTCGCCCTAAAACCATTCCATTCCTGGCCCTTTGATTTTCACATGTATTCACTTCCTTAAATCATCCCTCTCTCTCTCTCTCTCTCTCTCTCTCTCTCTCTCTCTCTCTCTCTCTCTCTCTCTCTCTCTCTCTCTCTCTCTCTCTCTCTCTCTCTCTCTCTCTCTCTCTCTCTCTCTCTCCATTCTTCCTTTTCTAGCCTCTCCCCTTCTGATGTCTTTTGCCTTCCCTCTGTAGTTGCCTCTGTATTCTGTTTCTGTAAATCTTTCGAAGTATTCGTGAAAGCCGATCATCGATTTTTTCCCCCTGACACTTCCTTTGAAGGGACATTCTGGATGGGGCGAACATCGGAAAATATCATTACTTATATGGTTATGCTAAAGTCTGTTAGGAGTAGTGTAGCGTATATGTGTTGAAAAGCCCTAGAGATGAGGTGTGTCTCTGTTTACCTCCACTTCTCTCCCTTAAATTTTCCTTTGCTATCACTTGAAAGTTTCATTAAGAGGATTTAGGAAGAAGAGGAGATGATAGAGCTCTGCATTCCTTTGGATCGGCGTCTGGAAAAAAGTATTCCTCCCTCTTGTCTATACATGGAGGGAAGAACTCAATATTGGTTCTGTTTTACTTCTACCTTCTACCTGCCTTCCTGCCTATCATGCGTTATCTTGTTCCTGTACTTGTTCTTATATTGTATTAGTTAGCCATTCTGTACTTTTATATAACTTATTTATTAGATGGTTATGGTTGGTCTTCTTTCGTGCACTTTGACTGGTTTTTAACATTGCATTTTGATGGTGATGATTGGTAAGGTTCGTAAAATAAGGTACATTAGTATTTTGCTTTAATTTCTTACCTCATATTAACTCCAGGTAGATAGTATTATAATCATATCCATTAGTTATCCCTTCTTTATATAGTTGCCTCAGTGATTGTCTTATCTAAGCATACATTTACTGTTTATTTTCCCCCCTTACTCATTTTCTTTACGAGCTTCTAATCGGCAGTAATCTGTCTATACTGTTATTTTATCTCCGTCTCTCGTTTTCTTTACGGGCTCCTAATCGGTAATCCATTTTCCTTCCAGTAAATACTCACGCGATCTCTTACGTATATTCACTATTCCTTTATTATTATTTTCGTTTTCCTCTTTCTGCTTTTTCTTATCTCTCCTTCATCAAGTCTTTCTCTTTGTGTCCCTTTCTTTCATCCGTTCCTTTCTTCATCTTCCTTCCCACTTTCCATTCCTTTGTTGTTATCTCTGCAGCTTGTGGAGATTGCTGGACGGCAACAGGATTTTGTATTTTGACTTATTTGTTAACAACACACACACACACACACACACACACACACACACACACACACACACACACACACACACACACACACACACACACACACACACACACACATTTTAATCATGTTTTCTTTTTCTTTACTACGTGGGATCTTTTTGACAACGTTAATTTTCATGTTTCATTTTTTGTATATATTTTTTATGCCAGGAAAAACCTAAACTCACTCCCATTTTAATGATCTTCATCCCACACACAGACAAGTTATTATTTACATGCTTATACACCTCTGCCATATAGACTTCCTCCTGTTCATGCTCCCTGGTCTTTGTCTATAAACATCCCAGGCGGACTGACAGAGAAGGGGAGGGTTCAACCTTGTGGGTGGTGGTGGTGGCGGTGGTGTGGGAGGTGATAGTAGGGTGTGGTGGTGGTGGTTGGGGTGGTGGAGTGGAGAGGATCTTGGTTTGTTGTTTAAAGACAGCTGTGGGTGATGGTAGCGGGTGGGCTGATTGTATGGGTGATGGATGGGTTGAGAGTGTGGTGGTGTGGATAGGTGATGAGGAGCTTTGTTTCTGATAGCGGAAGGCGGAAGTAGCAGTTAGGTTGATGTGGTGGGCTGGAGTAAATGGAAGGGAGCATGTTATCACTAGCACACGAGGGTTAAACAGGAGGGTAGAGGAGGTAATCACCGTGATGTCCTCCCCAGTGACATGGGGAAGGGAATGGTGGGGAGGAATGCCGGATAAGGTGTGGTGGTCGAGACTTGTGGTTGTGGGTGGGAGGAAGGGTGGGGCGGGAAATATCGCAAGACTAGGAGCCAGATAGACAGGCGCCGCCACACATTGTAAATAATAATAATTCAAGAGAGCGAGGCAAACCGAATAAGGCAAGGTGAGGTAGCTGAGACTTGCAATGAAAGGAGACAAGGCGGGGCGGGAAATATCATAAGGCGGAGGAAGGCAGATGTACGGCCGCCGCCACACGCACCAGATAGGTAGTAATTCTGCGATGGAGGGAGGAAAGGTTCTGGAATAAGTGTGTAATAGCGAAGGCTTATTATAGTGGCTGAAAGGGTGGGGCTGGAAATATCGGAAGACAGAGAGGCCGATGGACGGGCGCCGCCTCAGACAGTAGGGATGGGAGCAGCAGCACTGGCAGGGTCTACAAATAACCCGTGTTTACACAGCGGCCCAAAACACGGTGTAGTTGGCGCGAGGATGGTGAGGGTGGGGAGGGAGTGGGATGGACCTACAAACGTCTGTCGTTGTGACTCTGATTCACGACGACGTAAACATCCCGACAAAAACACCACCTCTCTTAGCCAAACATAGAAGCACCAAACATCATAAGCTCAGGCTTTGAACGTAAAGTAGAGGTGCGCTGGATCGTGCTTCGTTAGATGATTGTAAAAACAAACGTGTGTCCATAAAAGGGCTCGGACACACGCGCGCGCGCGCGCACACACACACACACACACACACACACACACACACACACACACACACACACACACACACACACACACACACACACACACACACACACACACACACACACACACACACACACACACAGTTTAAGTGGATTCTGTCAAAGTCAATAAAACAATACGTACCGGAAGGAGGAATCGTTTGTTCTCTTGTTGAGGTTGGAATTAAAGATCACAAAACAAGTACAACAACCTTCGTGGCCAGAAGCTTCATGTTGTGTTGGGCGCCCACGCATGACCTCACGCACACTTAGGAAAATTAGTGGGGGTATTTTAGCTCTACCCTCTACTGAAACACAGGAGTGGAAAAGGTGAACATAGGGTGTCTGAGAGTTCTGTGGATCAGGGTGTTGGACCAACCACCATCACGCGCCAGGCACCAGCCGTCCGCCTCTAATTTGAGCTTAAAATCACAAACAGAAGCCTGGAATGGGTAATGAGACAGCATGAGTGAGAGATGCAAAGGCAAAAAAAAAAAGGAGGTAGCTGAGGAAGGGTAGACAAAGGGCAAAGCGCCTCACGTGCTTTGGCGAGAAAGGAAATACTAAAGCATAAACAGATGAAGGGGAGATGGCGCTCGGAGAGTAAACAAGAGGCGTGTGGCATGGCCGGGTGCTAGTGGAGGAGGAACACATAGGAACACATAGGAAGAACAAACAGCAACAGGCCTACTGGCCCTTACGAGGCTGTTTGTGATAAACTAGACTACACTATCAAATCTGGGATGAAGGATACAGGATAGTAAGGGTGAGGGATTCTCCCACCAGCCACGACTGGCAGGAGAGGAAGGCCAACCATGCAATATAAGTAAAAATAAATAAATAAATGCGTGGAATTAGATTAGTCTATCCTATTACTACTGTCACTAACACTACTACCTGGCAAGCGATGTCAGGCCCCTAGCGACGTCCTTCCGAATCGAGATTTTGTAATTACTGTACATTAGAAGGAACTTGCTCAAAGTTTACTATGTTGACGAATAATGTTTTAGTTGCGGATTGGCTTCTAAGTATTTGTCCAGTCTATTTTTGAATGTATTAATTGTTTTACTGTCGACGACATTGGCGGGCAGGGAGTTCCAAACGTTAACGATCCGATTGAAAAAGAAATGTTTGGCTTCGTTTGATGTGAATCTTTTACCAGTAATCTTAAAAGTATGACGTCTTCTTGTTATATTTGATCGATCAAAAGTAATGTAATCTTCTGCATTGATATTATCAAATCCTTTAATTATCTTGAACATTTCAATTAAATCTCCTCTCATCCTTCGTTTTTCGAGGCTGAATAAGTTTAATTCTTTAAGTCTTTCTTCATAAGGTTTATTTTTCAGCCTTGGAATCATTTTCGTTATTCTACGCTGGACTCTTTCCAGTTTGTCAATGTCCTTTCTGTAATATGGGGACCAGAACTGTACGCAATATTCAAGATGAGGTCGTACTAGTGAATTATGCAGTTTTAATATGACTTTTTCTGATTTATTTTCGAAAGTACGCCCAATAAAGCCGACCAATCTGTTAGCGGTTTTAACTACCTCTGAGCAATGCTGACTGGGTTTTAAATCGCTTGATATTGTGATTCCTAGATCTTTTTCCTTGTTCACTGCAGAAAGTAGTTTTCCATTCATTTGGTACTGAACGTGATCATTATTTCTTCCGATATGTAGTACCTTACATTTATCAACGTTAAATTTCATTTGCCATTTATTGGCCCAAGACGTTAGTCGATCAAGGTCTGATTGTAAGACTTCTCTGTCACTTGTCGAAGTTACTTTACTGGCAATTTTCGTATCGTCAGCGAATTTTGATATTTTGCATGAGATCCCATCATCTATGTCATTAACATATATCAGAAACAAAATAGGGCCAAGTACTGAACCCTGTGGTACGCCACTTTTTACGTTTAACCATTGAGAGGAGACACCGTTTAAGACTACTCTCTGTTTACGTTCAGAGAGCCAGTCCTGAAGCCAATTGTAGATGCTACCAGAGATACCGTGAATCTTTAGTTTGTTAAGCAATCGTTGATGGGGAACTTTATCAAAGGCCTTTTGAAAATCCAGATATATGATATCTACTGCTCTGCTTTCATCGTACGTGTCAAAAACATTGTAAAAGAAGTCTAATAAGTTAGTTAGACATGAACGTTTATTACGGAAACCATGTTGTGAGGGTTTAATTATATCGTTGTCTTCAAGGAATTTCACCATATTGTCACGAATGATTGTCTCCATTAATTTACATACTACTGACGTCAGACTGATTGGCCTATAATTTCCGGGTTGTGACTTGTCTCCCTTTTTGAAGATTGGGGTTACATTAGCACGTTTCCAATCTGATGGAACTTTACCAATCCTTAAGGATTTATTGAATATGATTGCAAGCGGTTTACTGATCTGATGCTTGACCTCTTTCAAGATTTTCGGGGAAATTTTATCTGGTCCAGGGGTTTTATTATTTTTCATCTTATCGATTTTTTGTTCAACGTCATTTTCTACGATGAGTAAATCATTTAAGAAGTTTTCGGTTCTTCTAGTCTCGAGTGGTTGAAACGATGAACAATCCTCTTCTGTAAATACGGATGCAAAAAAGTTGTTTAGGATTGTAGCCATTTCATTTTCGTCGTTTGTGTGATTTCCTTGTCCTTTAGTAAGTGGACCGATATTACAGGTAAGGGCTTTTTTACTCTTAACAAAACTATAAAATTCTTTAGGATTAGATTTACATGATTCCGCTATATATTCTTCAAGGTTATTCTTGCTGCGCTTTATTAGTCTCTTAGTTTCGCGACGAACTCTGTCAAACTCAACTTTGTCATCTTGGTTTTTAGTTGATATATACTTATCGTACGCGTGTTTTTTGAGAGAGAGGCTGTTTTTTATCTCATCGTTCCACCATTTTGGTTTATTCTTCCTTGCTGAACGTCTGTAACGATACGGTACACATACTCTAATAGCTTCGTTCAGCTTTGTGGTAAAGGCCTCCCATGACCTATCAATATCTGATTCTGACTCTGACAACAGTTCACTCCAGTCAGTGTCTTCTAGAATTGTCCGCATTCTGGTGAAATTTGCCCTTTGATAATTTGGTACCCTCTCCTTACTGTCATTTACTTTTATTTCCTTCATTTTCAAGTTGAACGTAATTATCCGATGGTCGCTTGAGCTGAAAACTGGGCCAACATTTACGTTGCTGACTATCTCTTCGCTTGTTGAAAGAATGAGGTCAAGGGTATTTAAGTCGCGCGTCGGTTCATGAACGTGTTGATGTAATTCGCTCTCTAATAAATTCGTGTACAGGTCGTGTCCTGCATGTGATCTTAACGGATTTCCCCATCTCGTTACTGGCAAGTTAAAATCGCCCATAATGATTGTTTCACATTGACTAATTGTTTCGGAGATTGATTCGAAAAGCAAACGGTCAATTTCAGCGGGTCTTCCTGGTGGTCTGTAAATCAATCCAAGTATTTTTCTGCTCGAGTTACTCTTTAATTCGATGAAAACTGTGTCCACTCCGTTGATGGGTTCTGTTTTAAGGGAGATCGGATGGAGCGAGCTGTGAATATATAGGATTACACCACCGCCAATTTTGTTTTCTCTTTCACAGCTAAAAATTGTATAACCGGATAACTGAAATTCTGCAATGTAATCTCTGTTCGACGTGTCTAACCATGATTCTGTGACTCCTATGATATGGTACTGATCCATTGCGGCGAGAGCTTCAAGATCAGTGAATTTATTTCTGATGCTGCGAGCATTTACATAACAAACTTTAATATTCGGATCAGTAGCGTCATTAGCATTAGGATTAGTGGTGACGATTGGGTCAGCTGTGACATTATTATTTGGCTCAGTGGTGGCATTACACGGAGAAACTATGATGTCTTTGCTGCTCTCGTCCGCTCGGCGTTTTTTGACCTATAAAGAAAAACTTTATCACTGAAAAGTCTGCCCAAGCGAGCATGCCCAACACTGTTCAGGTGCAGTCCGTCGTACTGGAAAAGAAGTGGGTTATTGTAAAAGTCATCCCACAGGTTTAGGAAGTCAACACCTTCCTGTGAACAGAGGGATTCGAGTCTGTGGTTGATGATGAGCGCCTTGCCGTAGAACCTCGGTTCAGCAACTATCTTGGGAAGAATGCCTGAAATAACAATGTTATTAGACTTAGTCCTGTACTGGCGGATCATCTTCCTGTACTTTTCAAGCAACTCCTCGGGTCTTGTGGATGACACATCGTTTGTTCCTGCGTGGATGATAAAAAGAGTGTTATTGTCTGCGTCGCTGGTGACCTCTTCGCATACATCTGTTATATCGTCAAGCCTGGCTCCTGGAATACAGTAACGCTTTCTATTATTTGGAGCGCGTCC
>JAXIVD010002890.1:22500-37500 GCA_036785275.1 Cancer borealis
CGCTGGTGACGCAAGCTCCATTGACAGCCAGGGAATGCTTTGTCTTAGTTAAACCTGTTGCCGAGGCTTGTTGTCCACCGGGCGGCTACGTTGTCACTTTGGAACCTGCACCTAATGGAACACGCGTTGATGTTTTCAAGTCGATGAGGACAGAATACGAACCTAGTCCCGAGAGGACGAAGCTACGATCCACCGCTATTCCCTCGCCTTTCTCGTTCTCCTATTTATTTTGCTGTTTTACGTAATTAGTTCCTGTACAGAGAAAGCCGTTTTACATTGGAGCAATTTAACTTGTTCTTTGATTCTACGTCCTTGAATCTCGAAAACTTCAATGATTTAAAAAAAAAAATTGTTTTTCTCCCTAATCTTATTCACGTGTTTAAAGTGACGACAGCATAAAGCTGACGCTGTCCTGCTTACAAAGGCACTAAATGCAAGCGTGAAAATTATGTAACACCACTTACACATGAGCGAACATTGGACAGTTGAGTCTGAACTCTGAAGGTAATGTTGAAGTGTTATTCGAGGAACTAGAAGGTGTTAAATGGGATGTCATAGGCCTAAGTGAGGTAGAACTGTAGAAGAACAATTTTGCTACAGAGGACAAACAGACAAGAAAGAACACTAAATAGACTTTCCAGTGAACAAAGAACTTGGAGGAAATATTGGAAATTTATATAGTTTGAGCGAGCGAATAGCAGGTTTGATAATCAAATTAAGCAACAGATGTAAAGTTAAAATCATGCAGGTTTACGCAGCAACATCAGCCTACGATGACGATGTAGAAAACTTTTATGAAGATTTATAAACAGCTATGGAATTGCACACAACTCAGTTTTCTTTCACAATGGGTGCCTAATGCATAAGTAAAAAAAAAAAAAAGAAAAAAGTGAACTCTGAAACTCAATAGCTCCTTATCCTGAAGAAGACTATCTCTTATCGAGTTCAATGTGGTCTTTGGTGGCCGTATAATCTCAATCGACGCACATCATATCCATTTCCTCCCTTTCAAATATCACCATTTTAGGTTATTTCTTCGTACTATTCCGGTTTTGAGTATCGCTGTTTTCTCCCGATTTGCCCGATGAACAAACCTTTAGTTTCTCCATTTCCAGTGACCCGGAACAGATAGTCCAGCGCGTTATACCTGTATTTCAAGTCTTCTGAAACACGCTTAGCCTTCATGATCTTTCCCTTGGGTTGTATCTTTTTGCGCTATATGATGTATTTTTCTCCTTTCCCTTGGACCACAACCTATTTCCGTGTTCTGTCCTAATGGTCCTCCAGTGCGGTCTCTCTAAGACATCCCATCCCCTCCCACCTCAACATAAGCTCGTGGTGCTGCTGGTGTTCTGAATTTTTCCCCCTGATCTGTGCATGTAATCCTCTTCTGATTATTCTGTTGTTTTTCTCTTTCTTTCGCTCCTCTATTATTTTTTCTGCTATATCACTATTTTCTTATTCTTTAACATAGTTTCTCCGCTATACGAAATCTTCTTTTCACATTTTTCTTCCGTAATGTTCGTAACAGTAGGTTAGGAAGGCCGTATATACCTCTTGCACACCCAATATCATCACAGAATCCTACACGTTCTCGATATTTGCACCAGCTCTCGAAGAAGACAATTTAGGGACAGTTTGGCTTAGGCACGACCCTACCTAAAAGCCGCGGGGAGGTGTAGCAAACATTGCGTAAACATTGAGCAAACTGTGAACCAGATTTGTGAGGCTATTCAACCCAATTTAATGCAGCCAGAGAGGTGGTGGGGAGAAAGGGTTGGCGTGCAGAGAGAGAGAGAGAGAGAGAGAGAGAGAGAGAGAGAGAGAGAGAGAGAGAGAGAGAGAGAGAGAGAGAGAGAGAGAGAGAGAGAGAGAGAGAGACGGAGATAAACGATGCTCCTCACCCAAAAAAAAACTGTAAAAAAAATATGAAGAAAACTTAAATTCCTTGCACTCTGACACCCACAACCTCGTCCACTCATCACCACCTCACTCACCCGCAACTCACACTACGGGTGGTGGCACAAACGACCCGCTCATGGGTGTGGCTGACGGGGAAGACACACGACTCAGACGCAGAAAGCACGTGGGTCGCGCTGAGCACCTCTGAACAGCTGTGCCAACACCGAAAAGGGGACGGTGGACTCAGCGAGAAATTGACACTAACAACGCAAGTTCCCGAGTTTTCCCGTAATGACCGCGAGGAGGTGGGATGAGGGCACGGGAGGAGCAAGGGGAGGAGAGAGGAGGGGTGATAATGAAGTAACACGCGAGACAAATGGGAAGGGAAAGAAGAGAGGGGAGAGTTGGCAGCTTAGAGACGGGTAGTGGTGGGCAGGACTTACAAGAAGAGTGGAAAAGTTGAGAGAGAGAGAGAGAGAGAGAGAGAGAGAGAGAGAGAGAGAGAGAGAGAGAGAGAGAGAGAGATGTAAATATATATATATATATATATATATATATATATATATATATATATATATATTTATTTATATATGTATGTGTGTGTGTGTGTGTGTGTGTGTGTGTGTGTGTGTGTGTGTGTGTGTGTGTGTGTGTGCGTGCGTGCGTGCGTGCGTGCGTGTGTGTGTGTAATGGAGGGAGGAGAAAGAAGGCAGCCACAGGACAAAAATAGACGCCGGAAAGAACAGAGCGGAAAAGGATTAAAAGATTGCACTCACAAAAAAGAAAGAGAGAGAGAGAGAGAGAGAGAGAGAGAGAGAGAGAGAGAGAGAGAGAGAGAGAGAGAGAGAGAGAGAGAGAGAGAGAGAGAGAATGACGTGAGCCACAGACACTCTTCCTTTGCCCGCAATGTTCCTTCATTCTTCCTCCCCTTCTCCCCCTCCCCCCCTCCCCCAAGGATTTCTTAACATTGTGTGTATGTGTGTGTGTGTGTGTGTGTGTGTGTGTGTGTGTGTGTGTATGTGTGTGTGTGTGTGTGTGTGTGTGTGTGTGTTTATATATATATATATATATATATATATATATATATATATATATATATATATTTATATATAATAGATAGATAGATAGTTAGATAGACAGATAGATAGATAGAAGAAATACTGTCCCTCCTTGCTCTCTCTCTTTTTCTTTTTTTCTCTCTTTCTCTCTTTCTTCCTCTTTCTCTCCCCCAATTCACGTTAATCTCCCCTTCACTTGGTATTCTCATTAGTCACCTTTCACCATCATTTTCACCCACTAAAAATAACAATTTTTAACATACTATCCGCACAACTGTTTTTCCTTCAATGCTATACACACACATCCTTACACCCTCGCATCTCCTGTGTATTCCCCGCGTCCACATTCCACCGCGCCCTCAACATACCACCCTTGAGCCCAATCTGTTACCAGTACGTACTACATGCGGTGCTTCAAAATACCAACTATTTATAATGGTTTCCTCGCTACTGGTCTAATTTCCTTTCTATATAGTAATAATTATACATGTCTACTTATCTTTGGCTTTCTATGTATTCTTGTTCCATTACTATTGGCCCTAAATACCAGGTATTTATATATAGTTAACTTTTTTCCTGTCTTCCCTTTCTTTCTCGGATATACAGCTATGCCTATCATCACACCCTTACCTTGCTGTGTATCTTCATTTCACCACACCCATACCACTGCCACTCCCTCAGGTGCCCTACTAAGGTACCCTCATCCTACGAGCCATACAGAACACAAACAAAAGCCGCCACATGAAAACACGCACGACCTTCTCCTGAGCCGCGCCTCTCTTGCCCCTTCCATTGTGCAGGCTTTCCCTCTCTTCAGCAGCATAAGGGCGCCCCCATGGACACCTGAACCTCCGCCAGACAGCTCCTCTTTCTTTCCCTCTAAAATTAACCGACCCACACCGCCTGAGTTCTTAATGTAGATGCACTGTGCGTACTGCCGTCCACATAAGGGTTTTGCTCGTTACCCTGTGTGTGTGTGTGTGTGTGTGTGTGTGTGTGTGTGTGTGTGTGTGTGTGTGTGTGTCTGTCTGTCTGTCTGTCTGTCTGTCTGTCTGTCTGTGTGTGTGTGTGTGTGTGTGTGTGTGTGTGTGTGTGTGTGTGTGTGTGTGTGTGTGTGTGTGGAGGTGGGAGCAGGTGTGTTGTTGAAGTGGTTGTTGGGAAGTTCAAGGGCAGTGGTGAAGTTGTATTGATTGTTGTAAGTGTGGACATTTTTTTTATGTATACGTTTAATGTTACCTTTTTACGGCGTGGTGTATAAGGATGTAAACCCAGTACTGTCTCAGATGTCCTTAGGGATTGAGGGCCTATCTACCGTGCACCTGCGTATAGGTCTTTATTCTCTCTCTCTCTCTCTCTCTCTCTCTCTCTCTCTCTCTCTCTCTCTCTCTCTCTCTCTCTCTCTCTCTCTCTCTCTCTCTCTCACGTTGACTTATTTCCTTTTTAACGTTTCTGACGGGCCGAGGCTTTGCCAGGTTTTCTCTCTCACATCGTAATGGTGCGAGTTTGTTTCTCGAATGACCCGCCACGATGCTCCGCCAGGGATACTTTAGGGCTGTTTTCCGCGGTATTCTTTTGATCGAGGTTGGCGAGGCGATGTGTGGATGTAGCGGAAAGATATGGATGTGGCTGCTCAGACGTCTCCTGCGGATTCCATGTGTTTGTGTGGTATGGTGTGGTGGTGTTGATGTGGTAATGTGTTTTTTTTTTTTGGTTGGTGTGTGTATGAGGGTTAGTAGTATATATCGAAGTGGTGGTAAATTGTGGTAGTGTGTGGTGGAGGCTTGGTGGTGTTATTACATTAATGGTGGTGATTGAGAGGGTGATTGCAGTGGTGATCTGCATAGCTAATCTCTTCATTGTGGTGTTGTGATAGTGGAGGTGATGAAAATAGTATTGGTGTTGGTGTTGGTGTTTTTGTTGGTGGTGATAGCGATGGTGGTGGTGATGGTAGGGACTTATTCATTAGTACTGGTGGTGATGTGGTGGTGATGAGGTGGTGATGATCCTCGTCGTAGCGGTGAGCGTAATTGCAAACTTTTTATTTTTGTTCTGAAACTTTCAAGATATTTTTTTCCTCGCACTTAGAAAAAAGAAAAAGATGAAAAAAAGTTGAAGCGTCATAAAGTTAGACGTTCGTACCTTTGCACGTATACGTACACGGCGGAACATTGCAGTCACGCGTGTACGTACGGCATGCATTTACTTCTTCTATATGTCGTTTTAATTAGAGATCTTCAAATAATTGACCTAAATGCCTCGCCGGGAATGGTGTTCATAATTGTATTGCAGGATAATGAAGGGGTTGGGGCTGCCTTGCTGTATCTTTATTAATTGATTCAGCCTGAAATGCAACACCAAAATAAATAACCTTTTCATTCCCTATGAACAGTCATTCAAATGCCACACACAGGTACATCATGCAAGAAAAATTGTACCGTACACATACATCATTAATTTCAAATGATCTCATATTTAATATATCACTGGTAAATAAAAATAAATGATCAAGTAACTTACAATGTAACCGCCCATTCCCAGCCATGGCAAACTCTGCAGCCGATTTCGTACAGTATTCCCTCTATCTCTCATACTGCAAAATTTATACTAATTCAATACCATTTTCCTTATTAAAATTCCCATCAACAGGTTTCTATATCAATAACACACACTTGATACAGCTCTCACAAATATATACAAGCACTGGTGATCATTTATACATAATAAACCTCCAAGTTGACTATGTACTTACAATTATTGGGCTCATGACTCTCTCTCCTTCACATCAAAATGGCTGCTGTGTGTTGTTTGACTGTATACAGCTCTCTCCTGCCAAAAGTCTATCCTAGTGCGCAGCATATATCCGTGTTGCCCAACGGATACCAAATGTGATTTTCTCTGTACTCCTTAATAAATTCTACATCATGGGTACACAATTTATTAATTTAATATTTATTCCAATTTCCACCTTATTACAATCTACAATCACTCTATAACACTTCCTAATATCAAATACTTCACTATAACACAACCCATACTTGTGCATCAATTTAACCAATCACAGGGGTGCACGTCTCCACCTTCAACATTCAAAATTGCCAACATTATAATAATTGTACAGTTTGAATATCATACACAAATACAACAACTATTAATAATCATAATACAATAATATTCATGCATAAAATTTTCAGCCAGTAAATTAAAAACAACAGGAGACTGATATGGAAGAGTGTTTCATCGTTTTTGTTATTTTTATTTATTTATTTTACTTTATTTGTGAGAGATATTGAAGCCTGTTTATTATTCATCTCTCTCTCTCTCTCTCTCTTTGTTTTATTTGTTTATTTTTTGCTTTATTTCAGTAGAGTGATGGTTGTTTTTACACCTATTTATTATTTATACTTTGTTGCACTCGTGTGATGGAAAAAGCTCCGTACCATGGGGTCGTGAACTCTACATTATTCATATATTTAAGACGAACGAATGACGGCCATCCAGTTGTATGAAAGTCATATGTTGTATATTATTTATTTGACACGAGGAATGACGGACGTGCACTGTGATAGCCGTGCACTGTAATGGGCGTGCGCTGTGGTGGGCGTGCACTGCTACACATACTCGAGTCACGTGCAGTAAACCTTGTCTTTGGTACCCTAACAAGATGTACTAGATGGATAGATAGAATGATAGATTTAAGAGAGAGAGAGAGAGAGAGAGAGAGAGAGAGAGAGAGAGAGAGAGAGAGAGAGAGAGAGAGAGAGAGAGAGAGAGAGAGAGAGAGAGAGAGAGAGAGAGAGAGAGAGAGAGATTCTGTTAACAAACCAGCACAAACGTAAATTGGAGTGAGCGATTTTTAGCCAGTAGAATTTAAACTTATGTTCTGTTACGGTGTGGGTTGAATATGAGGGGAGCCGCGGAGTGGAGTGGAGAGAGAGAGAGAGGGAAAGGGAGGAGAGGGAAGAGGAGGCTCAGAGGAAGGGAGAGGGGAGGAGACAGGAGGCGATAAATTGGGGTAAGGGAGAGAGGGCGTGGTGCTGTCGGGTTGAGATTGATAGTTTTGTAGCAGCGCAAGATTATGGGTTACAATAAAATGTGACGGGACGAGGTAGAATGAGGGGACGGTGTGGTTACAGAAGGATTAGTTAGGGATGCAGTCCTTGGATGGATGAGGTGTGGTATTATACCGGTGATGGTGTTGCAGTGTAGAGGAAAGGAGAGAGAAAAGGATGGATGGAGGGAGGTAGGGAGAAGAGGGAAGGAGATGTAGCGGTTGGGTATATGGTATTTATGATAAGATTAAGATAGTACAATTTTTTTTTTTTAAATTATGTAAGAATTATGGATGGGTGTTTATATATAGTTTTATTTTTAAAGTATGCAGTGGAGTGAGATGCCGGTGGTGTGGAGTTGAGGTGTGTGTTTGTTGTCATTTTATTTGTTGTCATTGTCGTTGTTGGTGTTGGTATTGATGTTGGTATTGATGTCGGTGCCGGTGTTGTTGTTGGTGGTGGAGCTCATGCATGGTGACGGTCGGCAGTGGATGAATATAAAAGTTGTGTGGTGGTGGTGGTGTTCATTGCCTTTTATATTTATTCTGCTCTCGCGTGCATATTGTCATTTTTATGTGTTAACAGGAACCGAGTTGAAGTGGGAAATATAGATAAAACTAAAAAGTAAAAGAGAATACCAAAGTAGAATAAGTAATGGAGGTGACGTTATAGTCTTTCTAAAGTGACCCGTTGATAGTGATGATTAGAAGAGAAAGTTTAATCAATATTTATTTTTATGGTAATATGTAGTACTTAGCGTTTTCAAAGTTACTACTACTACTACTACTACTACTACTACTACTACTACTACTACTACTACTGCTACTACTACTACTACTACTACTACTACTACTACTACTACTACTACTACGATAATGGTGTCAGGGATGATGGGCGGGAGAACAAAGAAAATGGGCGGCGGAGCTCAGTATTTGGGCGGCTGGGCTGCGGCGTCCACTGATGTACTTCTGAGGGAGAGAAAGAGGAAGAAAAGATAAATCATGTGGAGAACGAGTGTAGAAGAAAATGAGGAGCAGAGTAAAAAGGAGTGGACGTGGTGGAGGTCTTGCGTGGAGGGGAGTACAAAGGAGTACAAGGGAATAACAGACAGTAACAGTCCCACTGGACCTAACGAGGCTGTCTGTGTGGCCACACTACTACTATAATATCTACTTGATAGAAACAAAAGGACAACAAAGTGGAGGGTTCCTTCTCATCAACTCCTCCCTCCAGCCGAAGCTGGCCGGAAGAGGAAGTGATACCATATAGTATAGACTATAGACAAACTGTCATGGAATTTGTATTAGAAAGTACTAAAACAGGAGTAATCAATGGCTAACATCATCCTCCTGCTCAAGGACAGTTACTGCTCGCTCATCAGTGAAAATTTTGCACATTGAGCCAAGTGACAGGTTGAAATGCTTCCAGTGAGCTATCAAGCAGTGTGTGTGTGTGTGTCTGTGTGTGTGTGTGTGTGTGTGTGTGTGTGTGTGTGTGTGTGTGTGTGTGTGTGTGTGTGTGTGTGTGTGTGTGTGTGCGCGCGCGCGCCCCTTTCCTTTCATACTACTAATGCATGCCACACATAAATCAAATCTTTCTATTTCTATACACAATTGATAAAGGTTTAATGACATGAACGTTTCAGTAATAACATTATAACAGTAACTTTCAGGTTAAGGAAGTTGTATAGTCAAACAAGTAAAGAGAGAAAATTAGAAACGTAAAGTTGAGATTCTTCAGAGATAAGGCCTGGCGAGTGGATGAAGATGTGACCTTGGCGAGTGTATGAAGTCTGGGATCTTGGCGAGTGGATGAAGTCTGGGAGTGTGGCGAGTGGATGATGTTCGGAGTAACGAATGGAAAAGCGATGAGTTACGAGTGAACGAAGCCATGAATAACGAGTAGACGAGGCGTTGCGAGTAACGATTGAACGAAGCGATGAGTTACGATTGAACGAAGCGATGAGTTACGATTGAACGAAGCGATGAGTTACGATTGAACGAAGTATCGAGTTACGGACGAAGCGATGAGTTACGAACGGACTTTTCACACACCACACACCTCATCTTCCCGCTCAAGGAGATAGGAGCGTCTTCCCGTGTGCGCCATTCCGCCAGCAAGTCCCTAACGGCAGCGTAACCTTGCAGCACATTGTCCTTGCTTCCCTTAATGTGCAGCCTCCCACGTTTTGCATCAGGGAACACATCCACGTTGTACTTATTCCGCACCTTGGTGAGATGGATTTCTTCAGACCCCCACAGCCGATCCCTGAACCTGCTTGGCACATTTAGGCTCCTCCGCACCACGCTGGTGGCATCCTTGTCATCTCTTTCCACCAAGGGCAGTGCCAACGGTGTGCCAGAAACGTGCTTGTCATTGGAAATGTTGGCAAACTGGACGTATTTTCCTTTCCTGATGATCAGACCATCACTGGTCATCATTTCATACACCAGCACAAGGATGCATCGTTCCAGCACATAATCTTGCAGCCTTTCAAGCTCATCATAGTTATGTGTGTTAATCTTAGTCATCACCAATGATGATTGGGTTTCCTGGGCCAGGGTGAACCGTGTCCAGGTCCACCGCGCCAACAGGACGCCAAACACACACACAAACATCAAGCAACACCCAGCCAACACAAACTTAAGCACAAATTCCTTATGTTCCTTGTCGGCCATTATGACCTGTTCTTCCAGACAGGCCACACGTGCCTTCAAATAAAAAATCATTGGCAGCATCTCCCGCCAGCCCAGGGCGGCAGGGATGCCGCATTCCTTCATGGGATCCCTTGGAGAGCCGACCTTCAAGGGACCCAACCACCAGGCGGTGGACAGGAACTCCCGCACCTTCCCCATGAGGGAGGTGTGGGCTCCTGCACACTGCCAGTCGTGCACCAAACGCGCCAGCTTGTGGGCGTCGTGCACCACGCCCCACAAGGCGGGGTGGATCGCCAGCACGGTGACCAATACTACGACTACTGCAATACATTTGATGTCTCCGAATAGTTTCATTTTGTGTTTGTTTTATATAAATTAAATGTAATAATGGATGAGCAGCGGATGAAGATGTAATGCTGGAAACAGATGGAGAAGTCACCTGACACGGTAAATGTGTCTGTTCACCTTAACTTATAGGATCACTTTGTTTGTTCTGCGTTATCTTGACCTAACAATACTTAAATAATGAACAGTGTAATTACAACGCACTAGTAACAGTATCACTGTCATGTACCTACAGATGTAACCTAATGAGATTCACGAACCATCATCACCATAACACACTTGTAACACTTTTTCTTCTAACACCATATATATGTGTGTGTGTGTGTATGTATGTGTTTATGTTTATATGTATGTAAGATTGAATCAGTGATGTATATATGTATGTATGCCATAACAGCAACAACAGCAACAATTACAAATGAATACGTAAATAAATTAAACGAATAGCAAAAAAAAAACAAAAACAATAACAACAACAAAAACAACAGTTTTTTACCCGAACAGGAGGAGGAGGAGGAGGAGGAGGAGGAGGAGGAGGAGGAGGAGGATTAACGGAGGGGGGATTTTCAGGTGGCAAGGGAAGGTGACTAATGTAGGGGATCACCAGCTGAGACGAGTGACAGGTGAACCCCCTTCAGACAAATGGATGGGAAGGCTGCTGCTCCTCCTCCTCCTCCTCCTCCTCCTCCTCCTCCTCCTCCTCCTCCTCCTCCTCCTCCTCCTCCTCCTCCTCCTCTGCAGAAGATTTAATGTTACCACGACTTACTTTTTACCGATGAAACTTTTTATATTTTCCTCCCAAACTCCACACACCCTCCGTTTTTTTTTTGCCTTGCACCCTCACCGCTCCATTTATTTATTTTTCTTTCTGGCTTTTATTCTTTATTTATTTTTCATTTTCTCATTATACACCCACTCATCCTGGTAGGCCTCCCTCCTGTCTGACGGTCTCGCTGCTGCCTCCCCTGTACGGTACCTTATACCAAGCCTTGCCTTCCTACCAGCAATAGTCCCGTTTGTCTTCCCTGCCTTGCTACCGTGTATTCTCTCTCTCTCTCTCTCTCTCTCTCTTTCTCTCTCTCTCTCTCTCTCTCTCTCTCTCTCTCTCTCTCTCTCTCTCTCTCTCTCTCTCTCTCTCTCTCTCTCTCTCTCTCTCTCTCTCTCGTCGCTGTGTAATGCCGTAGATAGCCTACTTTGCATTCTTCCTGTTCACTCGTGTGTTAAATGCAAGTCCTTTGATTTTTGTGAGATATTATTAGATTTTCCCACTCGCAGCTGCACGCATCAGCCGCCACCCCAGCGCCACCCCTGCATGTAGATAAGGGAAATGAGGAAGGGAGGGAGGGAGGGAAGGAAGGATGGGAGGAGAGACGTGTTGAAAATAAGGGTGACGGGCTAGACCGGTAGAGTGTAGACTAAGGAAAGGAGGGTGGTGAGAGACGATTGGGAAGGGGTAAGAGGGCCCTTTAGTCGGGGGACGACGAGGTTCATTTAAGGAGACGAGGAGGAGGTGGAGGTAAGGTGAGGATGCTGTGTAGGTAGGCTGTTGGAGCCTTATTTATTCGGTGGTAAAGTGAGGAGGAATAAAAGAGGGAGCAAAGTTTCCTTCAAAAAGACTGGGTAAAAAGACTTGAGAAGGAGGAGGAAGGAGCTTGAGGGGGAGTAGGAGTACTGGTAATGTTTGTTCTTAGAGGAGGAGGAGAATGGGTGGTGATGGTTGTTCTTTGAGGAGAAGAAAGTGAAGGGGAGGAGATGGAGATGGAGAAGAAAGAAGAAATATTAGAGGAGTAGGATCATCAAAAGAAAGAGGAAGGGTATAACACGAACTCAGTGCCAGGTTGTATGTGTAGGTAATTGTGAGTTGCGTCAGGCACTACCACCCACCCTCACCTGGCCTCATGTGCCACTATATAGGTATGGTTGTTCACCTTTCAATGGCATGGCAGGATAATGAGCCCTGTTTCTCACTTTAAAATAGGATTATTATGAACTAATTTGATCATTGAATAAGGTAGAATAGCGTCCGTATGGCAGTGTTAATATGCTCAGCGAGAGATACATATAATACTTCATTGGAATTAACAGGCGACAGTATAGGCAGAAAATAAGGAGACGCTAATGTTACCTATGTATCTTACTTATGTGACGTAGATTCGTATTCATCATAATACTAAGTCATCTTTCATTCCGTGTGTCTGGTAGAATAATCTAGCTATCTAGGCAGATAATCCGTCAGAGTTCGAATTGAGGCCACTCTACTTGACACGCATGTAAGTCAGCTGTCCACCCACATGTCTGCTATTGGTCATTAATTTACAGGCAAGAGCGGCAGTTACGATAGGTGAGTGTGGTAACCTAATGGGGGCAGAGGACGTGTACTCGAGGAGGCTTGTGGTCGAATAACGCAGTGGTAGTAAGATGGTGTGGTACTGCTTCGTTTAATTGAAATATAGTGTCAGTAAAAATTAAACATATTCTTTAGTCTTGACAAGCACATCAGCAAAAAAAAAAAAAAAAAATCTCAAAACATTCTTACGTTTATATTCCGATCAAGCAGTGTTCCAAGAAGTTCCAGTGATATTGGATAGAATGAAGACGATATTAAACCTATTAGCTATACTGTCACACAATCAGCGTATATTGAACTAAAAGCAACAGCCAGAGTATGTGGAAATATACACCTGTGGCAGCAGCAGCAGCAGCAGTGGGATGTAGGCGTCAGACATGCAGGTGAGCGTAATAACACCTGGGAAAGCACATTATGGATTAAGGAAGATACACACGCCTCACGCTTCTATTCCGCACACCACTACTCCTTTCCCTCCGGCCAATATTTCATCCCATCTTACCCACACTTTTCGTTTTCCTTCATACTGAGCCGACATCATACCGCTTCTATTAACCTCCTGCGAGCACACCATCCTTCAGGAGTAACTAAATTTTCCTCCTGGCTGTTTGTGTTTTGGAGAGAGAGAGAGAGAGAGAGAGAGAGAGAGAGAGAGAGAGAGAGAGAGAGAGAGAGAGAGAGAGAGAGAGAGAGAGAGAGAGAGCTAGGTAATTGCAAGCCACTCCAACTTTATGACGTATTCCAGGCTCCAACAGCTGGACAGTCTGCTGAAGTTTATTAATTAAGCAAGTCCGAGAGTAGGAGGTGTTAATTAGCCACTAATGAAGACGTGGAGAATTGACGACAAGGACACCAATCATCCGTGAATGAATTAAATGATACACACAAGTTGGAGAGGAAATTTGAAACCTTTTATCACTGCCGCTCCCGTCACCGCTTGTCCATCCGTGTCTTGTGCGAACCTAATTTGGTGGTGACGATCGGAGGGTTGTTGTTATTATTATTATTATTATTATTATTATTATTATATATATTTTTAATTATTTTTATTATTATTATTATTATTATTATTATTATTAATATTATTATTATTATTATTATTATTATTATTATTATTATTATTATTATTATTATCATCATCATCACTACTACTCCTCCTCCTACTACTACTACTGCTACTACTACTACTACTACTACTACTACTACTACTACTACTACTACTACTACTACTACTACTATTACTACTACTACTACTACTACTACTACTACTACTACTACTACTACTACTACTACTATTACTACTACTACTATTACTACTACTACTACTACTACTACTACTACTACTACTACTATTACTATTACTACTATTACCACTACTACTACTACTACTACTACTACTACTATTACTACTACTACTACTACTACTACTACTACTACTACTACTACTACTACTACTTTTGTAGTCCCCACCACTAACACTACCATTTCAATACCAAAGGTGGTGGCGTAGTTACTTAATTAAATTCTATAAATGAACAGTTTCAGAAAAAAACGAAGTTAAAAATTGGCATATACCTTTCACATTTTAATTAACTTTCTTATGAAATTTCCTAAAACTTCGACCTGTGGCGTGCTCCTTTCCTCTTAGCTGTCTGTTTGTGCATGTATGTGAAGGGAGGGGAAGGAAAGAGCAAGAGAACAGGAGAGGAAGGGAACAGGAAAAGAAGGGAGGGAGGGAGGGAATGATGGTGGGCGGGATATTGGGGAGAGGCTGGCTAGAGAGAAGGAAAGGGCTGGGGAGTCTAGACTATATTTTTGTTGTATTTTTTGTGTTTTGTTGGTGTGTTGTGTGTGGTTGCTGCTGCCTCGTGTTTATTATTTTCGGGAGATGTTTCTGCCACTTGCTGTCAGTTTGTTGTGTGTGTGTGTGTGTGTGTGTGTGTGTGTGTGTGTGTGTGTGTGTGTGTGTGTGTGTGTGTGTGTGTGTGTGTGTGTGTGTGTGTGTGTGTGTGTGTGTATTCGTATTTCTCTTTCTCTTTCTCTCTCTCTCTCTCTCTCTCTCTCTCTCTCTCTCTCTCTCTCTCTCTCTCTCTCTCTCTCTCTCTCTCTCTCTCTCTCTCTCTCTCTCTCTCTCTCTCTCTCTCTCTCTCTCTCTCTCTCTCTCTCTCTCACACCAGACTTTTCCATTTTTTAACTTCAACTTTTTTTGCTCTCTTGCTTTTAGTCGTGCGTTCATCTATCACCTTCCCCTTCCCTCCGACTCTCTCTCTCTCTCTCTCTCTCTCTCTCTCTCTCTCTCTCTCTCTCTCTCTCTCTCTCTCTCTCTCTCTCTCTCTCTCTCTCTCTCTCTCACCCCTTCCTGTTCTCCCCTCATACAATCACACTTCCTACCACAGTCCAAATATACACAATTCTTCACTTCCTGTATGATCAGATTTACTCAGTACCACACGCATCCTGTTTGCTCCTTTATCTGCCTGACGTAGGATTATACATGATCTGGGTGGAGGAGGAGGATAAGGACTGATAACAATACTGATAATAATGATGATGATGATAAATTTTAGTGTTATATGATGCTACGTATTCTTATGGTGGTGAAGATAGTGAATTGGTAGTGATAAGGGACGTTAATGTGACGA
>JAXIVD010002890.1:47500-52364 GCA_036785275.1 Cancer borealis
GTCTCTTTAGATTGGTGACATTAGAGTACATGCAACAGACCAGACTCTGTTGACTACATTCATGCATACATAAGAGTACTTACATACCCATGATCGTTGACTCCGTATTAGTGATGA
Organism: Cancer borealis; assembly: GCA_036785275.1. Classification (NCBI taxonomy): domain Eukaryota; kingdom Metazoa; phylum Arthropoda; class Malacostraca; order Decapoda; family Cancridae; genus Cancer; species Cancer borealis. The sequence goes on from JAXIVD010002890.1 coordinate 47,618, forward strand.
GGAGACGAGTGAGTGGAGGCACGAGGCAATGTTGACACGTGTCCGACCTCACCTTACTGGCTGTGCCCTAACCACCATCAGATAAGACAATGATGATAATGGTGACGCCTGACTAAGAGTAAACCAGACAGAGAGTTATTTTGTGGATGCTGTGACTGGAGGCTGGGTTGTGGAATGAGATAAAGTCACAGGTTCCCAGTGGAGCCTTCACGTGTGTGGGGCAGACTAAAGGGCACCTCGGAGCAGCCAGGTGGTGTTAGGGTGCCCCAGGGGATGTGACCTTGGTGCCTCAACGAAGCTGCCCGGAATGAATGACTTACCTCAACGAGAATAAAGTCTTGAGGAACGAGGGATGACACACGCCTCCCTGAACCTCCCTAACAGAGGACACATGTACAGGAGGTGTCATGGCGTCAGTGCCCCGTCAGCAGCCTGTCACATAAACATAAAAAGAGTAGTGTGTCCAGCGGCCTTACCTATCCCATACCTTGTTCCGTTATTTTTTTTTCTTCCTACTCCTTTTACTCCTCCTCCTCCTCCTCCTCCTCCTCCTCCTCCTCCTCCTCCTCCTCCTCCTCCTCCTCCTCCTCCTCCTCCTCGTCCTCCTCCATGATGGGTGTGCTGGCCTGTCACAATTTTAACGCTTCTTTTTTGTTCTCTGTGTGGGATCATATCGCCTTTGATGTTACAAGGATTGAAGGGGTTCAGGTTACAACTCAACTTATATTACTTGACCTAACACACACACACACACACACACACACACACACACACACACACGCACACACACACACACACACACACACACACACACACACACACACACACACACACACACACACACACACACACACACACACACACACACACACACACACACACACACACACACACACACACACACACACACACACACACACATACATACACACACAGACCAAGTGTGTGTGGGTGAGAGAGAGAGAGAGAGAGAGAGAGAGAGAGAGAGAGAGAGAGAGAGAGAGAGAGAGAGAGAGAGAGAGAGAGAGAGAGAGAGAGAGAGAGAGAATTCAATTCAATTCAATTCAATTTATTTCCACAGGGTAGTGGTTATTATATACATATTAAGAGTCAACTATATACAATAAATAAAAAACTAATACTAATACTAATAATTAAAAGTAAGCCTAAATTTAATAATTATTTACAGATGTGAGGGATTTACACTGTTGCACTGTGGCTATTAAAGAATTTGATAAGATTAGTTTTGAAATTACACAGTGTTGTTGAATGTTTAACTTGATTTGGCAGATCATTCCACAGTGTTGGGCCCAAAACCTCTAGTGATCTGGCCCCTGTATCTGTCTTGAAGCGCGGTACATAGAGCATGTTTTCCTGCCTTGTGTTTTCACGTTCTACTCTTACATCACGAACCTTATCAACGTTACACAGCCATTCAGGGTATTCATTATTTAGGCTTTTATATATGTGTATTAATACCTCAAATTTATGTTTATTTTCTGTCTTAAGCCACTTCAGTTCATCATAAGCTGGAGACACATGATCGTATTTTCTGAGCCCGCCAACAGCGACACGGGCGGCAAAGTTTAGGAGTTTCTGGACTTTAGCTTTTTGTGATTTTGTCGTTGTACCCCAAATCTTTATACAATAGTTAATTATGCTTAAAACTAGTGATTCTATACAAATTTTTCTAGCTGTTTTATTTAATAATCCGCTTACTCTATTTACATATATAAGTGTGCCCATTGCGTTTTCATTTAATTATTTTATGTGTGTGTCGAAATTCATACATTGATCTAAATGAAGGCCTAATTTTTTACATGTTTGCTTGGAGTTATAGTGGTGTTATTCATACTTATAACAATGTTATTGGGGATCCTTGATATTAACTGGCTGTTTCCTATAAAAATACATTGGGTTTTCTTAGTGTTAAGTAATAAACCATTTCTTAGAAAATAATTATGGATAGCTAGGAGAGATGTTTCTCTCTTGGTAATAAGTGTTTCCATATTGCTTAGACAGTCAGCATGAAGGAACTGAGTGTCGTCAGCGTACTGGACTACTGTACCATCCACTAGGTGGTCCCCAAGATCATTCACATAGATTGTAAATAAAATGGGACCGAGGATGAAGCCTTGTGGAACACCATAAGTGATTGTTTCCTCAGATGACATAGTATCATTAAGTTTTACACATTGTCTCCTATCTCTTAAATAATCGTTCATCCAGAATGACCTTATCCCTAGAGCATTACATTTGCGTAGTAGTATTGAGTGACTGACACTATCGAAAGCTTTGGAGAGGTCACATAATGTTAGCAATGATATTTTTCTATTATCCATATTGTTATAAATAGTATTAGTTATGGTGGCCATGGCAGTTTCTGTAGAAAGTCTGGGCCGAAAGCCATGCTGTGTGTTGGGAAGCAGGTGATTAGATTCAAGGTAGTTTGTTAATTGGGAAGCTACGATCTTTTCCATAATTTTAGAAAGAATAGGTAATAATGAGATAGGTCTATAATTGCTAACATTATTGACGTCTCCGTTTTTATAAATAGGAACCACCACAGCATGTTTCCAATTCGTAGGTATAACACCTGTTACAAAAGATGTATTTATCATGCAGGTGAGGTAGAATGCAATAACGTATAACACATCCTTAATAAATGTCAGCGATATTCCATCTGAGCCAGTAGATTTAGTGTTATTTAAGTGTTTAACTGCAAGGATTACAGTGTTAACATCTACCGGTTGAGGTCTGAAGCCATGAATTTACATTGTCATTTGGGTAATCAATAACTGGATCAGATAGGTCCTTACATAGCTGTTCTTGTGATGCATTAAATGTATTTTTACCTACGTTGGCAGAGAGAGAGAGAGAGAGAGAGAGAGAGAGAGAGAGAGAGAGAGAGAGAGAGAGAGAGAGAGAGAGAGAGAGAGAGAGAGAGCGTTGCAACCAGCAGGATTTGTTCTTGCACCGACTTAAGCAAGTTGTATTATAAATCCTCAAGCTCCTGAGACCTGAGATCTTAGAGTACGTGTGTCCGTATTCCCAGCGTATCTTAAAGGCGATTGTAAAGGGCGTGGGTAGAGGGCTGGAATTCCCTAACGTGATATCTCTTATATTCCCATAAAACAGGAAGCAGACATGTGCCTTTTAGAAAAAATTTGTATTCATTTTTTTGTACTTTTATATATATTATTATGTTGTTTCTTTCTTGGCTACTAACTTGAACTTATAATGGAAACGTAAATATGTAAAATGAAAATTTGGAAATGGAAAATGGAACGTGGGATAATAATTGGACGGAAATGGTTGCTTGGCGTGATGATTGAAATACTTGAACCCATAATTGAAGGCCCACTGGACCACCTCGCGCTCTAACAACAAAGACCGTATTATTACGCCACCAAAGCTGTTTTCTGTAGAAGTGTAGGTATGTATTTCCTCTCTGTTCTTATAAGCGAAACTCGTAATCTGCTTAGAGTTCGAACTCCCTCAAGCCGAGCAAAGAAGTCATCATGGACGTCTCGTAAACTTCACCTTTACTGCCACTAGGAAGAAAGACGTAATTGGCGCAGCTTATTTTCCTGACCATAATAATCTGTGTGTGTGTGTGTGTGTGTGTGTGTGTGTGTGTGTGTGTGTGTGTGTGTGTGTTTGTGTTTGTGTTTGTGTCTCTCTCTTTCTCTATTTCTCGTTCTCTTTCTCTTTCTCTTTCTCTTTCTCTATCTCTCCTTCTCCTAAACCATTCCTTCACCCTCTTCCTGACTTCCACGCTTTGCATTCTTAGCACGGCATCCTCCTCCTCCCCTTCTTATTACATATCTTTCTGTCTCCTCGTCTGAAGGGCCCGCAGTGTATTGAGGTCTTTTATTTTGACGTCAAGGGTCATTGGGACACTAAGAAAGCTGGAAAGGTGCCGTGCTGCTTCGTGACGCGTCCTGCAAGAGAGGGTCGAGAACACGCAGGATTAGTGGATGTATTTGAGTCGAGGTCGTGGACAGGTTTAAAGGAAATAGAGAGTGAGTGGGTGTACCATTACAGAGGAACAAAGGGGATTGGGTGGTTATGTAAGGATTAAAGGGTCTAGAAGGGACATGTTTGGTGCCAGAAAAATTATATAACTGCTTCAGGGGAGAATAATTGTTGGTTAAGGTCGAGAAAAGGACGTAGACGAAAAGGGTGTTTTGAGGCCAGGAAACAGGTTGGGACTGCAGTCAAAGGGTCACATTCTTGATGACCTGACCCCATGACCCTTAACTCCGCCCACCCTTTCTCCTTCAACTTTTTCTTCTTGGTGCTGGTCGATCGCTTCTCTCTTACTTCAACCCCGGCGGCTCCTGTCCAGTCCACACTTTTTTTTTCTTATATATTGTCATTTTCCAGACCACAGCACTGAACACAGCTGTGCGGCGGCTCGACACAGAACACCCTCCCTAGGGAATCATTCCCCAAAGAACGCATCACGAGTTCATTATTATATATTAAATTTTCTCCAAAGATATGGGAATTATTGGAAAGGTGACGACAGCGACAGATAGACGTTATCGAGATCCATAACTTTGTTTCTATGCATTGTTTCTGTAGGAGTAATATTTCCATAGTAAAATGGGATACAAACTGTTCGACCTTAATTCAGGAGGAATTTCCGGGTCACAAAATTGAAAATCCATTTCCGTCACAGATACTTGAAAAAATAACGAATACTAAAACTTGAAACCTAAACCTAACCCAACCTTACACC
>JAXIVD010002891.1:0-25000 GCA_036785275.1 Cancer borealis
GTGCACGAGGCATTATGTGTAAAAAAAAGTGTGTAAAAGTGTGTGAACAACATTCTTGCAGTTACATGTAACATTACTTTTTGTCTGTTGTAAACTATATATGTATGTGTGTGTGTGTGTGTGTGTGTGTGTGTGTGTGTGTGTGTGTGTGTGTGTGTGTGTGTGTGTGTGTGTGTGTGTGTGTGTGTGTGTGTGTGTGTGTGTGTCCTTATGTAATTAGTTTAGTGATGAAATGTATTGTTTTAGTTGTTAATATAATCATTGTGTTGATGTAAGTAATTGTTCGAATGTTTATATATAACTTTATGTAACTATTTTGTTGATGAAACTATTTGTTCTAATGTTTCAGTGTAATTATCTTATTGATGTAATGAATTGTTATAGGTCTTTAATGTAATAATTTTATTGACGAAAATAAACTAATATCTCCTCCTGATCCCTCCTGATTTTTCTCTCTCCTCCTTTTTATCTTTAGCTTTTTCTATCTTTCCTCCTTCCTATCTTTCCTCCTTTCTATCCCTCTCTCACTTCTATCTGTCCAAAACTTCTATCTCTACCTCTGCATCAACTCCTGTTAGTGTCTGTTCTTCCTTTGTAATCTCCTCTCCTCTCTTCTTCTCTTCTCTTCTCTTCTCCTCTCTTCTCTTCTCTTCTCTTCGCTTATCTACTCACTTCTCTTCTCTTCTATTCACTCTTCTCTTCTCTTCCTTTATCTCTTCTCTTCTTTTCAATTCTCTTCTCTTCTCTTCCTTTATCTCTTCTCTTCTTTTCAATTCTCTTCTCTTCTCTTCTCTCTCCTCATCCCTATTCTCTTCTCTCTTTTATCTTCTCTAATCTCTTCACTTCTCTTCTCTTTTCCTCGTTTTTTCTCTCCTCTCCTCTCCTCTCCTCTCCTCACACCTCCCCTTACCTAACCTCCTCTCACCTCATCTCACCTCCTCTCACCTCACCTCACCTCACCTTCTCTCACCTCACCTCACCTTCTCTCACCTCACCTCACCTGACTTCCCCTCCTCTCACCTCCTCTCCTCTCAACTCACCTGACCTCCTCTCACCTCTCCTTCCCTCTCCTCCCCTCCCCTCCCCTCCCCTCCCCTCCCCTCTCCTTCCCTCACCTCCTCTCACCTTAACTCACCTCCTCTCACATCCCCTCCCCACACCTCATCTCACATCATCTCCCCTCCCCTCACCTCCTCTCATCTAACCTCACCTCCTATCACCTCACCTTACCTCCTCTCTCCTCACCTCACCACATCTCATCTAACCTCATCTCATCTCATCACCTCACCTCACCTCATCTCATCTCACCTCATCTCCTCTCACATCACCTCACCTCACTTCACCTCACCTCACCTTACATCACCTCATCTCCTCTACCCTCATCTCACCTCATCTCCTCTCCCTTCACCTCACCTCATCTCATCTCACCTCACCTCCTCTCATCTCACCTCACCTCAACTCCTCTCATCTCATCTTCTCTCACCTCACCTCACCTCACCTCCTGTCACCTCACCCCACCACCTCTTATATCACCTGACCTCACCTAACCTCACCTCCTCTCACCTCACCTCCTCTCACCTCACCTCACCTCACCTCACCCAACCTCGTCTCTCCTATCTCACCTCTTCTCACCTCACTTAAACTCCTCTTACTTCACCTCATCTCGGTTCACCTCCTCTCAAATCACTTTACCTCACCTCACCACAACTCCTCTCACCTTACCTCACCTCAGCTAACCTCCTCTCACCTCACTTCATCTCACTTTCTCTCACCTTACCTAACCTCATCTCGGTTCACATCCTCTCAAATCACCTCCCCTCACCTCCTCTCACCTCACATCACTTAACCTCCTTCTCACCTCACCTCCTCTCATTTTAGCTCACCTTTTATCATCTCACCTCATCTCACCTCCTCTTCTCTCACCTCACCTCACCTCACCTCCTCTAATCTCAATTCCTCTCACCTCACCTCCTGTCACCTCGCCTCACCTCACCTTCTGTCACCTAACCTCACCACCTCTCACCTCACCTCACCCTACCTCACCGACCCTCCTCTCATCTCACCTCACCTCCTCTCACCTTATCTCACCTCCTCTCTCCTCACCTCCTCTCACCTCGCCTCCTCTAACCTTACCTCACCTCACCTCACTTCACCTCCTCTCACCTCTTCTCACCTCAACTCCTCTCACCTAACCTCCTCTCACCTAACCTCACCTCACTTCACCTCACCTCCTCTCACCTCACCCCCTCTCTCCTCACCTATTTTCACCTCACCTTCTCTCACCTCACCTAATCTCACCTCATCTCCTCTCATCTCACATCCTCTCACCTCACCTCACCTCACCTCACCTCCTCTCACATCACCTCACCTCACCTCATCTCCTCTCACCATATCTCACCTCACCTTACCTCACCTCACCACCTCTCACCTCACATCCTCTCACCTCATCTCACTTCACCTCACATCACCTCCTCTCACCTCACCTCAACTCACCTTACCTCACCTCCCCTCACCTCACCACCTCTCATCTCATGTTCCCACCTCACCTCCTCTCACATCATCTCACCTCACCTCACATCACCTCCTCTCACCTTAACTCAACTCACCTCACCTCACCTCCACTCACCTCACCTCACCTTACCTTCTTCTCTCCTCACCTCATCTCACCTCACCTCCTCCCTCCACACCTCACCTCACCTCACCTTACCTCCTTCTCTCCTCACCTCATCTCACCTCACCTCCTCCCTCCACACCTCACTTCACCTCACCTCAACTCACCTCAACTCACCTCACATCCTCTCACCTCATCTCACCTCACCTCACATCACCTCTCACCTCACCTCAACTCACCTTACCTCACCTCACCTCCCCTCACCTCACCACCTCTCACCTCACATCCTCTCACTTCACCTCCTATCACCTCAACTCACATTACCTCCTCTGACCTCACCTCAACTCACCTCACCTCACCTCACCTCACCTCCCCTCCCCTCTCCTCTCCTTCCCTCTCCTCACATCACCTCCTCTCGCCTCAATTCACCTGCTCTCACATCCACTACCGTCACCTCATCTCACCTCATCTCTCCTCCCCTCACCTCCTATCACCTAACCTCACCTCCTCTCACCTCACCTTACCTCCTCTCACCTCATCTCACCGCATCTCATCTAACCACATCTCATCTCATCTTCTCTCACCTCACCTCACCTAACTTCACATCACCTCCTCTCACCTCACCTCATCTCACCTCCTCTCCTCTCACCTCACCTCATCTCACCTCCACTAACCTCAATTCATCTCACCTCACCTCCTGTCACCTCGCCTTACCTCACCTCTTGTCACCTAACTTCACCTCCTCTCACCTCACCTCACCTCACCTCACCTCTTTTCACCTCACTTCACCACCCCTCACCTCACCCCCTCAATCTTCACCTATTTTCACCTCTCCTTCTCTCACCTCACATCATCTCACTTTATCTCCTCTAACTTCACATTCTCTCACCTCACCTCACCTCCTCTCACCTCACCTCACCTCACCTCAACTCCTCTCACCACACCTCACCTCACCACTTCTCACCACACATCCTCTTACCTCACCTCCTTTCACCTCATCTCACCTCACCTCACATCACCTCCACTCACCTCACCTCAACTCACCTCATCTCACCTCCCCTCACCTCACCACCTCTCACCTCACATCATCTCACCTCACCTCCTCTCACCTAACTTAACCTCACCTTCTCTCACCTCACCTCACCTGACTTCACCTCCTCTCCTCTCACCTCACCTCACCTCCTCTCACCTCATCTCACCTCACCTCACCTCCCTTCCCTTCCCCTCCTCTCTCCTTCCCTTTCCTCACCTCATCTCGTCTCACCTCACCTTACCTCCTCTCACCTCACCTCACCACATTTCATCTAATCTCATCTCATCTCATCTCCTCTCACTTCACCTCATCTAACCTCACCTCATCTCATCTCACCTCATCTCCTCTCACCTCACCTTACCTCACTTTATCTCACCTCAGCTCACCTCACCTCATCTCCTCTACCCTCATCTAACCTCATCTCCTCTCACCTCACTTCACCTCATCTCACCTCACCTCACCTCCTCTCATCTCACCACACCTCACTTCACCTCACCTCCTCTCATTTACTCTCACCTCACCTCAGCTCACCTCACCTCATCTCCTCTACCCTCATCTCACTTCACCTCACCTCAGCTCCTCATACATCACCTCACATCCTTTCACTTCACTTCACCTCACCTCCTGTCACCTCATCCCACCTCCTCTTATCTCACCTCACCTCCTGTCACTTCGCCTCACCTCACCTACTGTCACCTAACCTCACCTCCACTCACCTCACCTCATCTCACCTCACCTCACCTTTTCTCACCTTATCTCACCTCCTCTCTCCTCACCTCACCTCACCTCATCTCCTCGCACCTCACCTATCCTCACCTCACCTTTTCTCACCTCATCTTACCTCCTCTCACCTCACCTCCTCTAACCTTACCTCACCTCACCTCACTTCACCTCCTTTCACCTCAACTACTCTCACCTTAGGTCATCTCACCTCATCTCACCTCATTTCACCTCACCTCCTCTCACCTCACCTTACATCCTCTTACCTCACCTCATCTCACATCACCTCACCTCACCTCACCTACTCTCACCCACCTCTTCTCACCTTACCTCACCTCCTCTCACCTCATTTCACCTCACCTCATCTCCTCTCACCACACCTCACCTCACCCAACCTCACCTCACCACCTCGGACCTCACATCCTCTCACCTCATCTCACTTCACCTCACATCACCTCCTCTCACCTCACCTCAACTCACCTCCCCTCACCTCACCACCTCTCTCTTCACAATCTCTCACCTCACCTCTTCTCACTTCATCTCACCTCACCTCACACTACCTACTCTCACCTCACCTCAACTCACCTCACTTCACCTCCCCTCTCCTCACCTCACCTTACCTCCTCTCATCTCACTTCACCTCACCTCCTCTCACCTCATATCCTCTCACCTCACCTCCTCTCACCTCCTATCACCTCATCTCACCTCACTTCCTCTTTCCTCATCTCATCTCACCTCCTCGCACCTCAACTCACGTCACTACCTATCATCTCACCTCACCTCACCTCCTCTTACCTCACCTCACCTCACCTCACCTCCTTTCACCTTACCTCTTCTCACCTCACCTCACCTCCTCTCACTTTACCTCACCTCCTCTCACCTCACCTCATCGCCTCTTACCTCCTCACACCTCACCACACCTCATTTCACCTCACCTCCTTTCACCTCACCTCCCACCTCAAATCACCCAACCTCATCTCAACTCACTTCCTCTCACGTCACCTCACCTCCTCTCACCTCACCTCACTCCATCTCACATAACCTCACCTCTTCTATCCTCCTCTCACCTCACTTCCTTTTACCTCACCTCACCTCACCTCCTCTCACCTCACCTCACCTCCTATCACCTCTTACCTCACTTCACCTCCTCTCACACACCTCACCTCATTTCCTCTCACCTAACCTCACCTCACTTCCTCTCACCGCACCTCACCTCACCTCACTTCCTCTCACCGGATGTCACCTCATCTCACTTCCTCTCACCTAACCTCCTTTCATCTCCTCTCACCTGACCTCCTCCCACCTCATCTCACCTCACCTTACCTCTTCTCACCTTACTTCACCTAACCTCACGTCACATCACCTCACCTCATCTCACCTCTCCTCTCCACTCCTCACACCTCACCTTATCTCACCTCCTCTCACCTCTTTTCATCTCCTTTTACCTCACCTCACCTTACCTCACCTTCTTTCACCTCACCTCACTTCCTCTCACATCCCCTCCCCTCACCTCATCTCACCTCATCTCCCCTCCCCTCACCTCCTCTCACCTAACCTCACCTCCTCTCACCTCACCTTACCTCCTCTCACCTCACCTCACCACATCTCATCTAACCTCATGTCATCTCATCTCCTCTCACCTCACCTCACCTAACCTCACCTAATTTTATCTCACCTCATCTCCTCTCACCTCACCTCACCTCACCTCACTTCACCTCACTTGAGCTCATCTCACCTCATCTTCTCTACCCTCATCTCACCTCATCTCCTCTCACCTCACTTAACCTCATCTCACCTCCTCTCATCTAACCTTACCTCACCTCACCTCAAACTCAGTGCCGGTGTGTTGAGTGTGACATGGAAGAGGAAAATGTTCAAATGTGGGAGTGTTACAAGAAATCAGACTTGAATGAGGTTTTGGAAGATAAACCTCTAGCAAATGTGTGTAACTCTGAGAAGGACGAGGATGAAGGGAAGTGGGAGCTTTCTAAGACTGACTACGTGCAGGAGTGGCTCCACAAACACTGCTGCTTTGATGAGCAGGCTTGGAGTGCAGTGATGAAGGGTGTTGAAGCCACGCCCGAGGCAGCACAATACCAGTGCTTGGCCAAAACCGATCCTTCTGCCACTAACTTTCAGCTGGATGGGGCTGAGTACACGTCCTTGCAGAACACGTGCTCCAAGAAATTCGTCCTAGCTATAACTCGCCTGAATAAGCCGGGAAAGGCACACGAAGACATGCTGGGGCGGCTTGCCTTCCCCAACAGAATGGTGATGCAGCACGTGACGTACATCATCAGAGTCTTCCTGCGACGCATGTACTTCCGTCTGCAGGGAAAGAGCCACAAGGAACAGGAGGTGATGATGCGTAAGGTGCACTACGCCATGCAGGGCATCATACATCGTCACTTCAAGAAAGGACTGAACACGCTGATTCACTTTGAAAAAGTACAGGACAAGGAGATGTATGGAGACTGCATGGATGATAGTTTTGAAGATGACGAGGAAAGACCAAGTGACGATGACTCCAGTGATGAAAGTTCTGAATATACGCAAAGAAAGAATAAAGGTGACGGAAAAGAATCTGTTGAAATTCATGAGAATAAAGAGAAAACTGAAGAGGGTGAAAACCAGAAGAAGAAGAGGCGGATTTAAGAGCGTAAGATGGTGAAGCAAATCTTTAACACTGTTGTCACGTGGGACGCACAGGTCCACGAAGGATTGCTCACTACTCTGGAAGTGATCTACGGCGGCAACAAGACGCTTAAAGATGCACTGAAGGAGGATCACAATGTTAACAAGGCGAGATATTCACATCCAAGAAGGACGAACAAATTGACTCCAGCGATGAGGAAAAAGAGGCTGAAGAAATCTACATCCCAGACAACAGATCCCACGCGAGTCTTGAGTTCTCTGACGACGCGAGGATGTGCCACTACCTCTCTGACGTGGAAGATGATTACAATGACGTTTTCTGCTTCGGGGAGTGTGACCAGTGCATTCTGGGCCACTACGTCACCTGCACCGTCAAGAGTACCGTGAGGCAGCGTGGGAAGGAGAGTGAACAGGAAAATAATTATTTCGGCGATGAGAGTGAAGAGCCTGTGAAGCAGGAGGAGGAGTACAAAGGAGTACAAAGGAAGAACAGACAACAACAGTCTTACTGGATCTAACGAGGCTGACTGTTTAGCTACACTACTACTACTATAGTATCTACTTGATAGAGACAAAAGGACAGCAAAGTGGAAGGTTCCTCTCCACCGACCCCTCCCTCCAGCCGAAGCTGGCCGGAAGAGGAAGTGATACCATGTAGTATGGAAAAACTAACATGGAATTTGTATAGGAAAGAAATAAAAACAAGGAGTAATCTATGCTAAAAAAAAAAAAAAAAAAAAAATATATATATATATATATATATATATATATATATATATATATATATATATATATATATATATATATATATATATATATATATATATATATTAACGCAGTAATGAAATATTCGACTTGGTGAACGGACGCTAAGTGCTTATCGAGTTTTTTCTTAAATGATTCAATTGTAATACTGTTAACTATTTGTGCTGGGAGAGAATTCCAAACATTTACGATTCTATTGAAGATAAAGGGCTTCGCTTCATTCGATCTAAAACGCTTACCAATGATCTTGAAGCCATTGTTACGGGTGGAGATTGTGAAATCGGTAGTTACATAGTTGTTTATGTTAATATTATCAAAACCATGGAAAATTTAAAAAACCTCAATTAGGTTCCCTCGTAGCCTACGTTTGGATAAATTGAATAAGTTCAGCTCCTTTAGACGTTCTTCGCAAGACTTGTTTCGCAATCTTGGGATCATTTTAGTAATTCTTCTTTGTATTCTCTCCAGCTTATTAATATTTTTTCTATAGTATGGTGACCAAAATTGAATGCAATATTCTAGATGAGGGTGTACGAGTGCATTATGTAGTGTAAGGATAACTTTTTCAGATTTATAATCAAAAGTTTTACCGATGAAACCGTTAAGTTTGTTAGCTTTTTTTACAACGTCTCAACAATGTTTATCTAGTTTGAGGTCGTTACTAATAGTTATCCTTAAGTCTTTTTCATGATTAACCTTAGAAAGTTCAGAGTCATTCATTGTATATTTATTGAATTGATTATTGCTACCGATATGCAAAACATTACATATATCAACATTTAATTTCATTTGCCATTTTTTGACCAGCTGACTAACATGTTGAGGTTTGATTGAAATTGTAGTTTATCGGCGGTTGTATTCACTTTACTCGTGATTTTCGTATCGTCGGCAAATTTTGATATCTTACAGGTGAGGCCTTCATCAATATCATTGACATAAATTAGAAAAAGAATGGAACCAAGTACTGAGCCCTGTGGCACACCGCTTTTAACGTCTCGCCAGTTAGATGATTTACCGTTTATGGCAACGCGTTGCCTTCTTTCGGAAAACCAGTTTTCAACCCATTTAAGAATTTTTCCAGATATGCCGTGTGATTCTAATTTTTTTAATAATCGTTTGTGGGGAACTTTGTCAAACGCTTTTTGAAAGTCGAGATAAATTATATCAACCGCTTTTGTCTCGTCATAAATGTTGAATACATCGTTATAAAAGTCAAGGAGATTCGTTAAGCAAGATCGTTTGATGCGGAAACCATGTTGAGAATTATTAATCATGCTATTTTCTTCAAGGAAAGTCACTAGTTTATCGCGTATTATAGTTTCCATTAACTTACCAACTACGGATGTGAGGCTGATTGGTCTGTAGTTAATCGGTAGTGTTTTATCTCCTTTCTTTTGTATAGGGATAACATTTGCTAATTTCCAAATGTCGGGAACTTTTCCAGAATTTGAAGATTTATTGAATAGTATTGCAAGAGTTTTGCTGATTTGATATGTTGTCTCTTTTAAGACTCTCGGTGCAATACAATCAGGACCAGGAGTTTTATTTACTTTAATTTTATCAAGTGCCTTAGTTATTATATCCTCAGTAAAGTGACAATCGCTTAAAGGAATTAAGTTAGGTTTAGCTGGGGTTACTTCCTGGATTTCATCGGTGTCTTCAACAGTAAAAACGGATGCAAAACAATCATTTAGTACTTCATCCATTTCTGATTCTGTATTTATTTCCTTACCGTTTTCTTGATGGAGTGGACCAATATTAGTTGTGATAACTTTTTTATTACGTACGTAGGTGTAAAATTCCTTGGGGTTGGAGGGTGAAGAGCCTGTGAAGCAGGAGGAGGAGGAGGAGGAAGAGGAAGAAGAGAGTGAATAATGTGAGTGGGAATATTCCTTATACTCTGATGGAGTGATTAGGAAAGCACCAGCAAAGATGAGTGACGAAAACAACAAACAGGAACCAACCAACAAGACAAGGAAACGCAAGAAGTCACCATCGCCAGAGTTGGACTCCGGCGTGATGGACAGACTTGCCGTGGAATTCAACGACGGCAGCGACGACGAAAGGGACGAGAAGCCAGCCTGGAAGCTTTGTCAGGGAAAGATAAAGTCTTCATTCAAAAATACCACCGCTGAAAAAAGAGCCTTGTTCTCCAAGGTCAGTCCTTCCAAGTACTCGGCGCAAAAAAAAAACAGTGACCCGTCAGACGAAACATTCGTCGCTACGTCATGAAAACTGTTTTTCGCAGGAATTCCATTCCAAAGGTGAAGTGAGGTGAGGTTATGTGAGAGGGAGTAAGGTGAGACAAGGTGAGGTGAAAGGAGGTGAGAGAAGGTGAGGTGAGGTAAGAGGTGAGGTGAGGTGAGAGGAGATGAGGTGAGAGGAGGTGAAGTGAGGTTAGAGGAGGTGAGGAAAGGTGTGAGGAGTTGAGGTGAGGTGAGAGGAGGTGAAGTGAGGTGAGGTGAGGTGAGAGGAGGTTAGGTAAGGTAAAAGGAGGTGAGGTGAGATGAGAGGACGTGAGGTGAGGTAAAAGGAGGTGACGTGACGTAGAAGGAGGTGAGGTGAATTTAGATGAGGTGAGGTTAGGTGAGAGAAGGTAAGAGGTGATAAGGTGAGGTGAAATATGGTGAGAGGAGGTGAGGTGAGGTGAGGTGAAAGGAGGTGAGATGAGGTGAGGGAGGTGAGAGGAGGTGAAGTGAAGTGAGAGAGGTGAGGTGAATTGAGATGAGGTGAGGTGAGGTAAGGTGAGAGGAGGTGAGGTGGAGGAGGTGAGAGGAGGTGAGAAGAGGTGAAGTGAGGTGAGAGGAGGTGAGGTGAGGTGAGGTAAGGTGAAGTAAGATGATATGAAAAGAGGTTAGGTGAGGTGAGGCAAGGTGAGAGCAGGTGAGGTGAGATGAAGTAAGGTTAGAGGAGGTGAGGTGAGATGAGGTGAGATGAGAGGAGGTGAGATGAGGTGAGATGAGAGGAGGTGAGATAAGATGAGGTGAGGTGATACAAGGTGAAGTTAGGTAAGAAGACGTGAGGTGAGGTGAGGTGAGGTGAGGAGCGAGGAGGTGAAGTGAGGTGAGGTGAGGTGAGAGGAGATATGGTTAAGTGAAGTGAGATAAGGAGGTAAGGTGAAGTGAGGTGAGATAAGGTTAGACGAGGTGAGGTGTGAGTTGAGGAGGTTAATTGAGAGGAGTTAAGGTGAGAGGAGGTGAGGTGAGATGAGAGGGGATGAAGTGAGGTAAGATGAGGGAACGTGAAAAGAGGTGAGATAAGATGAGGTGAGGTAAGGTTTGAGGAGGTGAGGTGATGTGAGGTCAGAAATGGTCATGTGAGGTGAGAGTAAGTTAGGTGAGAGGAGGTGTGAGGAGGTGAAGTGAGAGGAGATGAAAGGAGGCGAGGTTAGGTGAGATGCGGTGAGACGAAGAGAGGTGAGGTGAGGTGAGGTGAGGTGAGGTGAAGAGAGGTGATGTGAGGTGAGGAGAAGGTGAGATGAGGTGAGGTGCGGTGAGAGCAAGTGAGGTGAGGTTAGGGGAGAGGAAATGAGGTGAGGTGTGTGCGAGAAGGTGAAGTGAGGTAAGAGGAAAAAAGGTGAGGTGAGAGGAGGTGAGGTGAAGTGAGAGGAGGTGAGGTGAGGTGAGGTTGGGTGAGGTGAGGTGGTCGGTGAGAAGAGAGGAGGTGAGGTGAGAGCAGGTGAGGTGAGGTGTGATGAGGTAAGAGGCGGTTAGGTGAGGTGAGAGGAGGTGAGGTAAAGTGAGAGGAGGTAAGGTGAGGTGAGTTGAGGTGAGGTGAGAGGAAATTATGTGAGGTGAGGTGAGATGAGGTGAGGTGAGAGGATGTGAGATGAGAGGTGGTGAGGTGAGGTGAGGTGAGGTGAGGTGAGGTGTGGTGAGAGGAGATGAGGTGAGGTGAGGTGAGGTGAGAGGAGGTGAGGTAAGAGGATGTGAGGTGAGAGGAGATGAGTTAAGATGATGTGAAGTGTGAGAAGGTGAGTTGAGGTGAGTTGAGGTGTGATGAGGTAAGGTGAGAGGAGTTCAGGTGAAAAGAGGCGAGAGTAGGTGAAGTGAGGTGAGGTGAGGTAAGGTTAGAGGAGGTGAGGTGAGATGAAGTGAGGTGCGAGAAGATGAGGTGAAGTAAGGTTAGGAGAGAGGAGGCGAGATAAGGTGAGAGGAGGTAAGGTGAAGTGAGAGGAGGTGCGGTGAGGTGTGGTGAGGTGAGATGAGAGGAGGTGAGGTGAGGTGACAGGAGGTGAGGTGAGGCGACATGACAGGAGGTGAGGTGAGAGGAATGGAGGTTAGAGGAGGTGAGGTGTGATGAAGTAAGAGGCAGTGAGGTGAGGTGAGAGGAGGTGAGGTAAAATGAGAGGAGGTGAAGTGAGGTGAGAAGAGGTGAGGTAAAAGGGGGTGAGGTGAGGTGAGGTGAGGTATGAGGAGGTGAATTGAAGTGAAGTGAGGTAAGAGAATGTGAGGTGAGGTGAGTTTAGGTGAGTTGAGGTGAAATGAGGTAAGGTGAGAGGAGTTCAGGTGAGAAGAGCCGGGAGGAGGTGAAATGAGTTGAGGTGAGAAGAGGTGATAGTTGGTGACGGGAGTTGAGGTGAGAGGAGGTGAGGTGAGGTGAGGTAAGAGGAAGTGAGGTGAGATGAGGTGATAGGATGTGAGAGGCGGTGAGGTGAGAGTAGGTGAGGTGAGGTGAGGTGAGAGGAAATAAGGTGAGGTGAGGTGAGGTGAATTGAGGTGAGGTGAGAGGAGGTGATGTGAGGTGAGGTGAGGTGAGATGAGGTGAGAAGAGATGAGGTGAGAGGATGTGAGGTGAGAGGTGGTGAGGTGAGGGGAGGTGAGGTGAGGAGAGTTGAGGTGAGGTAAGAGGAAGTGATGTGTGATGAGAGGAGGTGAGGTGAGGTTACAGGAGTTGAGATGAAGTGAGGTGAAAGGATGTAAGGTGATGTATGAGGAGGTGAGAGGAGGTGAGAGGAGGTGAGGTGAGATGAACTGAGGTGAGAGGAGGTGAGGTGAAGTGAGGTAGGAGGAGGCGAAGTGAGAAGTGGCAAAAGGAGGTGAGGTGAGGTGAGGTGAGAGGAAGTTAGGTGAGGTGAGAGGAGATGAGGTGAGGTAAGAGGAGATGAGATTAGATGAGATGAGTTGAGGTGAGATGAGAGGAGATGAGGTGAGGTGAAATGAGGGTAGAGGAGATGGTGAGGTGAGGTGAGGTGAGGTGAAGTGAGGTGAGGAGAGGTGAGAGGAGATGAGATAAGATGAGAGGAGGTGAGGTGAGATAAGGTTAGATGAGAGGAGGTGAGATGAGGTGAGGTGAGGTGAGAGGAGATGAGGTGAGATGAGGGTAGAGAAGATGAGATGAGATGAGCTCAAGTGAGGTGAAGTGAGGTGAGGTGAGGTGAGAGGAGATGAGGTGAGATAAAATGAGGTGAGGTTAGGTGAGAGGAAGTTAGGTGAGGTGAGAGGAGATGAGGTGAGGTAAGAGGAGATGAGATTAGATGAGATGAGGTGAGGTGAGATGAGAGGAGATGAGGTGAGGTGAAATGAGTGTAGAGGGGATGAGGTGAGGTGAGGTGAGGTGAGGTGAAGTGAGGTGAGGAGAGGTGAGAGGAGATGATATAAGATGAGAGGAGGTGAGGTGAGGTAAGGTTAGATGAGAGGAGGTGAGATGAAGTGAGGTGAGGTGAGAGGAGATGAGGTGAGATGAGGGTAGAGAAGATGAGGTGAGATGAGCTCAAGTGAGAAGTGGCAAGAGAGGTGAGGTGAGGTGAGGTGAGAGGAAGTTATGTGAGGTGAGAGGAGATGAGGTGAAGTAAGAGGAGATGAGATTAGATGAGATGAGGTGAGGTGAGATGAGAGGAGATGAGGCGAGGTGAAATGAGTGTAGAGGGGATGAGGTGAGGTGAGGTGAGGTGAGGTGAAGTGAGGTGAGGAGAGGTGAGAGGAGATGAGGTGAGGTGAAATGAGGGTAGAGGAGATGGTGAGGTGAGGTGAGGTGAGGTGAAGTGAGGTGAGGAGAGGTGAGAGGAGATGAGATAAGATGAGAGGAGGTGAGGTGAGGTAAGGTTAGATGAGAGGAGGTGAGATGAGGTTAAGTGAGGTGAGAGGAGATGAGGTGAGATGAGGGTAGAGAAGATGAGGTGAGATGAGCTCAAGTGAGGTGAAGTGAGGTGAGGTGAGGTGAGGTGAGAGGAGATGAGGTGAGATAAAATTAGGTGAGGTTAGGTGAGGTGAGGTGAGAGGAGATGAGATGACATGAGGTTAGATGAGATGTGGTGAGGTGAGGTGAGAGGAGGTAAGGTGAGGTGAGAGGAGGTGAGGTTAGGTGAGAGGAGGTGAGGGGAGGGGAGATGAGGTGAGATGAGGTGAGGGGAGGGGATGTGAGAGGAAGTGAGGTGAGGTGAAAGAAGGTGAGGTAAGGTGAGGTGAGGTAAAAGGAGATGAAAAGAGGTGAGAGGAGGTGAGATAAGGTGAGGTGTGAGGAGTGGAGAGGAGAGGTGAGATGAGGTGAGGTGATGTGACGTGAGGTTAGGTGAAGTAAGGTGAGAAGAGGTAAGGTAAGGTGAGATGAGGTGGGAGGAGGTCAGGTGAGAGGAGATGAAAGGAGGTTAGGTGAGAGGAAGTGAGATGAGGTGACATCCGGTGAGAGGAAGTGAGGTGAGGTGAGGTGCGGTGAGAGGAAGTGAGGTGAGGTTAGGTGAGAGGAAATGAGGTGAGGTGTGTGAGAGGAGGTGAAGTGAGGTAAGAGGAAAAAGGTGAGGTGATAGGAGGTGAGGTGAGGTGAGAGGAGGTGAGGTGAGGTGAGGTAAAAGGAAGTGAGGTGAGAGGAGGATAGAAGAGGTGAGGTTATGTGAGATGGAGTGAGGTGAGGTGAGAGGAGGTGAGGTGACGTGAGAGGAAGTGAGTTGAGATGAGGTTGGGTGATTTGAGGTGGGAGGTGAGGTGAAAGGAGGTGAGGTGAAATGAGGTGTGGTGAGGTGTGAGGAGGTAAGAGGCGATGAGGTGAGGTGAGAGGAGGTGAGGTAAAGTGAGAGGAGGTGAGGTGAGGTGAGAAGAGGTAAGGTGAAAGGAGGTGAGGTGAGGTGAGGTGAGGTAAGAGGAGGTGAGGTGAGGTGAGATGATAGGTAGTGACGTGAGTTGAGGTGCGAGGAGGTGAGATGAGATGAGGAAAGAGGAAGTGAGGTGAGATGAGGTGATAGGAGGTGAGAGGAGGTGAGGTGAGAGGATATGAGGTGAGAGGAGGTGAGGTGAAGTGAGATGAGAGGAGGTAAGGTGAGGTGAGGAGAGGGGAGGTGAAGTGAGGTGAGTTGAGGTGAGGTGAGAGTAGGTAGTGTGAGGTGAGGTGAGATGAAGTGAGAAGAGGTGAGGTGAGAGATTGTGAAGAGAGAGGTGGTGAGGTGAGGGGAGGTGAGTTGAGGTGAGGTGAGAGGAGGTGATGTGAGGTGAAGTGAGATGAGGTGAGAGGATGTGAGGTCCGATTTGGTGAGGTGAGGTTGGGTGAGGTGAGGTGTGGTGAGAGGAGATGAGGTGAGGTGAAATGAGGTGAGAGGAGGTGAGGTAAGGTGAGAAGAGGTGGGTGAGAGTAGGTGAAGTGAGGTGAGGTGATGTGAGATGAGGTGAGGTAAGAGGATGTAAGGTGAGGTGAGAGGAGGTGAGGTGAAATGAGGTGAGATGAGGTGAGATGACCTAAGGTGAGAGTAGTTGAGGTGAAAGGAGGTGAAGTGAGGTGAGGTGAGGTAAGGTTAGAGGAGGTGAGGTGAGAGGAGGTAAGATGAGGTGAGAAAAGGTGAGGTGAGGATAGGTGAGGTGCGAGGAGATGAGGTGAGGTGAGCTGAGGAGAGAGGAGGTGAGATAAGGTGAGAAAAGGTGAGGTGAGGTGAGATGAGGTAAGGTGAGTGGAGGTGAGGTTAGGTGACAGTAGGTGAGGTGAGGCGAAGTGACAGGAGGTGAGGTGAGATAAGAGGAGGTGGGATGAGGTGACAGGAGGTGAGGTGAAGTGAAGTGAAAGGATGTGAGGTGATGTATGAGGAGCTGAGGTGAGGTGAAGTGAGATGAGGGTAGAGGAGATGAGGTGAGGTGAGCTGAGGTGAGGTGAGAGTAAATGAGAGGAGGTGAGGTGAAGTGAGGTGTGGTGAGATGAGAGGAGGTGAGGTGAGGTGAGATGAGGTGAAGTGAGGTGAGAGGAGATGAGGTTAGATGAGGGTAGAGGAGATGAGGTGAGGTGAGCTGAGGTGAGATAAAGTGAGGTAAGGTGAGGTGAGAGGAGATGAGGTGAGATGAGATGAGGTGAGGTTAGATGAGGTGAAGTGAGAGGAGATGAGATGAGATGAGATTAGATGAAATGTGGTGAGGTGAGGTGAGAGGAGGTAAGGTGAGGTGAGACGAGGTGAGGTGAGGAAAGGGAAGGAGAGAGGAGAGGAAGGGAAGGGAGGTGAGGTGAGGTGAGATGAGGTGAAAGGAGGTGAGGTGAGGTGAGAGGAGAGGAGGTGAAGTCAGGTGAGGTGAGGTGAGAGAAGGTGAGGTTAAGTTAGGTGAGAGGAGGTGAGGTGAGATGATGTGAGGTGAGAGGCGGTGAGGTGAGGGGAGGTGAGGTGAGGTGAGTTGAGGTGAGGTGAGTGGAGGTGATGTGAGGTGAGGTGAGATGAGGTGAAAGGAGGTGAGGTAAGAGGATGTGTGGTGAGAAGTGGTGAGGTGAGGTGTGGTGAGAGGAGTTGAGGTGAGGTGAGGTGAGGTGAGAGGAGGTGAGGTGAGGTGAGAGAATGTGAAGTTAGAGGAGATAAAGTGAGATGATGTGAGGTGAGAGAAGGAGAGGTGAAAATAGGTGAGGATTGAGGGGGTGAGGTGAGGGGTGGTGAAGTGAGGTGAAAAGAGGTGAGGTGAGGTGAGGTGAGGTGAGAGGAGGTGAAGTTAGGTGACAAGAGGTGAGGTAAGGCGAGGTGACAGGAGGTGAGGTGAGATGAATTGAGGTTAGTGGAGGTGAGATGAGGTGAGGTGAGAGGAGAGGAGGTGAGATGAGGTGAGGTGAGAGGAGGTGATGTGAGGTTAGGTGAGGTGAGGTGAGAGAAGATGAGATGAGATGTGGTTAGATGAGATGCGGTGAGATGAGGTGAGAGGAGGTAAGGTGAGGTGAGAGGAGGTGAGGTTAGGTGATAGGAGGTGAGGAGAGGAGAGATGAGGTGAGGGTAGTGGATGTGAGAGCAGGTGAGTTGAGGCGAGAGGAGGTGATGTGAGGAGAGGGAAGGAGAGGAGAGGGGAGGGGAGGTGAGGTGAGGTGAGGTGAGGTGAGTTGAGGTGAGGTCAGAGGAGGTAATGTGAGTTGAGGTGATAGGAGGTGAAGTGAGAGGATGTGAGGTGAGAGGTGGTGAGGTGAGGGGAGGTGAGGTGAGGTAAGGTGAGTTGAGGTGAGATGAGAGGAGGTGATGTGAGGTGAGGTGAGATGAGGTGAGAGGATGTGAGGTGAGTTGAGGTGAGTTGAGGTGAGGTGAAGTGAGGTGTGGAGGGAGGAGGTGAGGTGAGATGAGGTGAGGAGAGAAGGAGGTAAGGTGAGGTGAGGTGAGGTGTGGAGGGAGGAGGTGAGGTGAGATGAGGTGAGGAGAGAGTTGATGCAGAGGTAGAGATAGAAGTTTTGGACAGATAGAAGTGAGAGAGGGATAGAAAGGAGGAAAGATAGGAAGGAGGAAAGATAGAAAAAGCTAAAGATAAAAAGGAGGAGAGAGAAAAATCAGGAGGGATCAGGAGGAGATATTAGTTTATTTTCGTCAATAAAATTATTACATTAAAGACCTATAACAATTCATTACATCAATAAGATAATTACACTGAAACATTAGAACAAATAGTTTCATCAACAAAATAGTTACATAAAGTTATATATAAACATTCGAACAATTACTTACATCAACACAATGATTATATTTACAACTAAAACAATACATTTCATCACTAAACTAATTACATAAGGACACACACACACACACACACACACACACACACACACACACACACACACACACACACACACACACACACACACACACACACACACACACACACACACACACACACACACACACACACACACACACACACACACACACACACACACACACACACACACACACACACACACACACACATACATATATAGTTTACAACAGACAAAAAGTAATGTTACATGTAACTGCAAGAATGTTGTTCACACACTTTTACACACTTTTTTTTACACATAATGCCTCGTGCACAGGTCCATTGTTTCATCATTACACTTGTCGTTTTTCTATTGTTATACTCTTTTTCTTTTTCTTTTTAATCTTATTCACATAATTTTTCAAAATGTTAAGTATCTTTACAATTTTCAGGCACTTATAAGCTTTTGTTTCTATTTTCTCTTTCTTTTTTTTTTTTTTTTTCTAACTTTTTCCTTTTTCAACTTTATCATACTTCTTTTTTTTTTCTTCAAATATTCATGTATCAATACAATTTTCAAGCACTTTCACTACACTTAAGGCCTTCTTCACTGGTCCTTTTTTCATCACTACACTTGTTTTTTTCTATTAACTCTTTCCTTTTATTTTACTTCTCTTATTATTTTTCATTATTTTTCAACTTTTATTTTCATACTTTCACTACACTGATGGCCTTCTTCACAGGTCCTTTTTTCATCACTACACTTGTTTTTTTTTTCTATTAACTCTTTTCTTTTCTTTTTCTTTTCTTATTCTTTTATTTTCTTTTTCAACTTTTATTTTCTTACTTTCACTACACTTTTTATACACTGAAGGCCTTCTTCACAGATCCTTTTTTTCATCACCCCCAGACTCACACGGACAGGTCACCATCTTCCAGGGCCTAGTGCAGCAGGGTGGTGACCTTCTCTAGGTCAGAGGTCATGTTGAGCCTCCACGTCGGGGGATGACCTCCAGCGCAGTAGCCACAATGTCGATGACATCGGACTCCTGCTGGAGGCGGTCAGTGTTCCTCTTAGCCAGACCAAAGTCCAGCAGGAACACACGCACGTCACCCTCGTTGGACGCGTCCACCAACACGTTCCTTTCGCGGATGCCACCGTGGGTGACGCCCCTGGCATGCAGGCGCCGCACAATGCCGCACACCTGCACGAGGGCCAGCAGACATGAGCGCACCCCTCCTCTCCTTAGGCAGTCTTCCAGCGGCTCTCCCGGGCACAGCTCCATCACCAAGGAGGGAGGAGAGTCAGTCGTCACCCCGTAAAGCCGGGGAACGCCAGCTTCGCACTCCACCTCCCGGAGTAGCTCCGCCTCCTCAGAGGTTTTCGCAATGAGCTCAGGATCGTCCAGGGGCTTCTTGATGGCCACCTTCACGATCCTGTCCCGGGAGAGAGCCAGCCGCCCTCTGTGCACCACGCCGTACTGACCTTCCCCCAGGACCTTCCCCATCTTGAGGTGCTTCTTCTTTATTGTCTTCATGGTGCCGTTGGTTGAAGTGCTGCTGGGGTCCTCTTTCACTGTCTTCTCGGGCTCCATGGAATGCTCGGTAAAACTCTCGGTAACTGGCGTCATGTTCTTCATCTTCATATTCTTAACCATTTTACTCAAGAGATTGAGGAAGGTAACTTTTAACGTACTTGCAAAACTGAGGTGACGAAAATATAGAGGTTGTTTTTTTTCCGTTCCAAAAGGGAGTAGAGCTAAGCTTCCGGGTTGGAGCTAACATGATTTTCTTTTATAATATCGTATGTAAGTACCAGACTAGTTTGCCATAATATAATACATTTTATTTATTTGTGATTCAATGTTGACTAAAGTAGTTTTTTTTCTTCCTCCTCCTCCTCCTCCTGCTACATGTTATCACTTCCTCTTCCCGCCAGCTTCGGCTGGAGGGAGAAGTGGGTATGGCGGAGCCTTCCACTTTGCTGTCCTTTTGTCTCTATCAAGTAGATATTATAGTAGTAGTGTAGCCAAACAGACAGCCTCGTTTGGTCCAGTAAGACTATTATTGTCTGTTCTTTCTTTGTACTCCTTTGTACTCCTACTCCTCCTACTCCTCCTCCTCCTCCTCCTCCTCCTCCTCCTCCTCCTCCTCCTCCTCCTCCTCCTCCTCCTCCTCCTCTCATGCAAAATATCAAAATTCGCTGACGATACGAAAATTGCCAGTAAAGTAACTTCGACAAGTGACAGAGAAGTCTTACAATCAGACCTTGATCGACTAACGTCTTGGGCCAATAAATGGCAAATGAAATTTAACGTTGATAAATGTAAGGTACTACATATCGGAAGAAATAATGATCACGTTCAGTACCAAATGAATGGAAAACTACTTTCTGCAGTGAACAAGGAAAAAGATCTAGGAATCACAATATCAAGCGATTTAAAACCCAGTCAGCATTGCTCAGAGGTAGTTAAAACCGCTAACAGATTGGTCGGCTTTATTGGGCGTACTTTCGAAAATAAATCAGAAAAAGTCATATTAAAACTGCATAATTCACTAGTACGACCTCATCTTGAATATTGCGTACAGTTCTGGTCCCCATATTACAGAAAGGACATTGACAAACTGGAAAGAGTCCAGCGTAGAATAACGAAAATGATTCCAAGGCTGAAAAATAAACCTTATGAAGAAAGACTTAAAGAATTAAACTTATTCAGCCTCGAAAAACGAAGGATGAGAGGAGATTTAATTGAAATGTTCAAGATAATTAAAGGATTTGATAATATCAATGCAGAAGATTACATTACTTTTGATCGATCAAATATAACAAGAAGACGTCATACTTTTAAGATTACTGGTAAAAGATTCACATCAAACGAAGCCAAACATTTCTTTTTCAATCGGATCGTTAACGTTTGGAACTCCCTGCCCGCCAATGTCGTCGACAGTAAAACAATTAATACATTCAAAAATAGACTGGACAAATACTTAGAAGCCAATCCGCAACTAAAACATTATTCGTCAACATAGTAAACTTTGAGCAAGTTCCTTCTAATGTACAGTAATTACAAAATCTCGATTCGGAAGGACGTCGCTAGGGGCCTGACATCGCTTGCCAGGTAGTAGTGTTAGTGACAGTAGTAATAGGATAGACTAATCTAATTCCACGCATTTATTTATTTATTTTTACTTATATTGCATGGTTGGCCTTCCTCTCCTGCCAGTCGTGGCTGGTGGGAGAATCCCTCACCCTTACTATCCTGTATCCTTCATCCCAGATTAGATAGTGTAGTCTAGTTTATCACAAACAGCCTCGTAAGAGCCAGTAGGCCTGTTGCTGTTTGTTCTTCCTATGTGTTCCTATGTGTGTTCCTCCTCTAAATCAGATGATGACTTCATGCACTACATTGCTACCAAAAGGCACTGTGAGAAGGTAATTAAAAATGCGAAACATAACCTTGAAATTAGTATATCGCAGCAATCGAAAACAAATCCTAAAAAGTTCTATCAGTACATACGTAGTAAGAAAACTGTAAAAGATAAAGTTGGCTCTATAAAAGATGTTAACAACAGACTTGTGAGTGATTATAAAAATATGGCTTAAATTCTAAATACCTTTTCCCATAGCGTGTTTATCACCGAAGATATATCGTCACTGCCGATTGTAAATTACATGTTTAGAAGATCCGAAAATGAAATGTTTAAAATTGATGAAATAACTGAAAGCCATATAGTTAAATATTTAAGAAACTTAGACCCAAATAAAAGTACAGGTGCCGATCAGTTATCAGCGAGATTATTACTAGAGTGCCAAGATGAACTTTTGCTACCCTTGAAATTACTCTTTAACAAATCCCTTCAGGAAAGATCAGTGCCAAGTCTTTGGAAATGTGCAAATGTCACACCGATATTCAAGAAAGGTAACAAATGCGAAGCTGGTAATTATAGACCCATCAGTCTTACTTCGGTAGTTATCAAAATTCTTGAAAAAATTATCAGAGATAAAATTACATCTTTCCTAGATAATCACAATCTGATTTTAAACACTCAACATGGCTTTCGAAACAACAGATCTTGTCTCTCAAATCTGTTGGAATTTTATAATTATGTCTTCTCAAATTACGACGAGCGAGTTCCTTCTGATATTATTTATCTCGATTTCAGAAAAGCGTTTGATACCGTGCCACACAAGCGTCTTTTGATCAAACTAAAACTCACGGAATGGGAGATCAGTTGTGTACGTGGATAGATAGCTGGCTAATGGATCGGAAGCAGCGAGTTGTGATTAATGGTGAAGCCTCCGATTGGCTTCATGTTTCTAGTGGAGTTCCACAGGGGTCTGTTTTGGGTCCTTTACTCCTCTTGATATATATAAATGATTTAGACTGCGGCATTACTACTAAAATATTCAAGTTCGCTGACGATACCAAAATAGGTGGTAAAACACTCACGATTGGCGACTGTAAGGTCATACAGCAGGATTTAGACAACTTAAGTACCTAGAGTGATAAATGGCTTTTGAAGTTTAATAAAGATAAATGTAAAGTAATGCACGTTGGTTTCAATAATCGAAAGCATAATTATAAATTACAGTCACAAAATGTAATGAAAATTGAAGAAGAAAAGGATCTAGGAGTACTAGTAAAAAGTGATTTGAAGAATGGCATACAATGTTTGGCTGCTAGTCGAAAAGCTAACATTATTCTTGGATTTATTGCTCGTAATTTTCAATGTAAGAATCCGGAAGTCATAACGCGTCTTTATACTTCGTTAGTGAGACTCCACTTAGAATATGCAGTTCAGTTTTGGTCGCCGTGCTATCTAAAAGATGAAAATAAACTAGAGAGCGTGCAATGACGAGCAACTAAACTAGTTCCAGGCGTTCGTGGCTTGTCTTATGAAGAGCGTCTGAAAAGATTAGATATGTTTTCCTTAAAAGACCGTCGAATCAGAGGTGATCTGATTGAAACCTTCAAGATACTAAAGAATAGAGATCACATAAACCTTGAACATTTCTTCGAGCTCTCATCACAACTGATAACGTGAAATAATGGCTTAAAGATTAAAGGACAACGTTTCAATACCGATTTGCGAGAAAAAAAAATTTAATATACGGGTAATTGACTTTTGGAATAAACTACCAGCATCTATAGATCAAGCTAACACGATTGTCACCTTTAAAAATCGATTAGACAAGTATTATAAGGAATTCGACTTTTAAATTTTGTCCCGCGGTAGTGTTAGATTGATTTAGATTAGCCATTCTATTTTTCCATCTTTCCTATGTGGTGCCCGGGGGAGGGCTGAGGCTGTTCGGGTTCTGAGGTACGTTATTTATTTAAATGATGTTATTGCTTGATTAATTTCTTTACCTAATTAAAATTAAAAAGATATTTACTTTGATTAATTATATTTATTAATGGTCCCTGATGTTGGATATTTCCCTGAATATTAAGAAAAGAAAGCTGCCACCACCCCCAAAGGTTTAATGAGAATTCAGGGATTCTCAGGGAATTTAATTTCTTCCTAAAGGGAAGTTAAAATATTCGAAAGAGAAAATAATTACTACCAGGGAAATATAGGCGACCAATGAAAAGAAAAGGGGAACTGATTTAACAATTTAGTTATTTGGTAGAGTGGACTGAGTTTCAATAAGGCACATGGATTCGTGGATTTGTTTCATATCCTTTTTCAAGAGTGTTGAGCACCTCCCACATTAACCTTACCACACCAACGGAGGTTAGTATTAACACAGAATCACTTTCTCAGATTTTTCTTGAGTTATTTATTTAATGTATACTTTGAATATCACAGGCTGATCACTGAGTCTTAGAAACACGGCTTAGTTATAGTATCAGACAACTTAATGGCTCATGGCAGAAAAACATCATCTTCCTCAAAAAGAAAATAAATACAGAGTTGGCAATACTTATCTCACCTCGAGATACCAAACTCTTCACACATTACACATTATACCCTTGACTCCCTTCCCTGAAAAATATCACCTTAAAAATTTTATAATTTTGTAACTGGGCCTGAGAACAGTTAAAGAACCTTTTCTCAGGGGATTTCCGAGAGTAAGGTGATCTCAATGTTTCTGTTTATGCATACATAGTATAACTCTTCCTCACTAAGTAGGAATACGCGATTCCTATTCCTGAATACATGGGCTGGGTCTATCAGACCGTCTTACGTGACACATAGTTTCCTAAAGCTTAACTTGGAAATTTGGCAGTGGCTTCTAGCCGTTCATTTAACTACAAAAACAAAAGAAAGTAAATGAGAAATTGGTGTAACTGTCGTGGAGGCATTCTTTCCCTGTGAACGCAATCAACGTTGAACACCGAGTCCGTATAATTCACTTCCTTAACTCAGAAGTTAATACACAGTCACAATAACATAAAAATTACCGTGAAAAATATATATTGTACACCATGAAATATTTTGTAGGGAAATAGGGGACCATGCGGTTTTGAAACCACGTTGTCCTTCTTTAAGAGAAGGAAATTGATATTATCCACTTATAATAGATCTCAATAGGGGTTTATATATATTGTCAGGTTACTGGGGAAGATTATGGATTATATATTAATGGTGAGAGGCATTGAATTTCACAAATATTGAGGGATTCCGAGAGCGATGTCACTCACCTGTGAACGCAATCAACGTTGAACACCGAGTGACGCTGTCTGGGAAAAAGGCGGGAGATGAGAAAGGGGAAGGGGGGGTTTCGAGGATATTCCTCCTTTGATCTTATTATTAATTGATTATTGAGACGTGAAATAGTTATCAGTTTATAGGAAATTAATTTTGACGCTAAATAAGTGACATTTAGATATCTATTGAACCTGATCTCTGGATTACTATATAGGGGAAAATTTTTGTCTACGTGACTTTTTGCACGTCGACGAGCCCCGGGGCATGATCACCTCATATGATGCAATATTACGTCATTCTTAACAAAGTTTTGTGGGAAGATAACTAAGTAGGTTAATTATATTAGACTATGGAGAGCATTTTGACAAGTTAATGACTATTAATAGTGATTAGATTATGATACTAATTTCTTTCCATAGAAAACTGTCTGGTGGGAGGGGTTGACTGCATAGGATTTGAAAGCTTGGAGAAACAATTCTAATATAAACATTAATATAATATGAATGATGTGTGAGTAAAAACATTTATATAATGCAGTATCCCCTTGGGAATACAGGATCTAAGGGCAGACTAAACAAAAAAAAAGGTACATTCAGTAGGCCTATTTGAGATTAAATTGGAGGCATCACACCTATATAAAATTTCCTCGTTTGTCTCTTTCAACAAACGAGGTGT
>JAXIVD010002891.1:30000-52344 GCA_036785275.1 Cancer borealis
CACAGTATACTAAGGGAACAGTATGACTCTCATCCACTATAACATGTATTCTATACAGCTGAAAGCCTAATGGCGCAGAATCAAAAGTTCCATCACACAGCCAGATGTCTTTCAAAGCAAGAAGCTGTAAATTTTGAGGCGTTGCTAGAAGCAGGTTGTCACTTTCATAAATAATAACTTTTTCTCCTCTAATTGATTTCCGTAAATCGTCAGTTAAAATTTCTCCGTCTGGTGCCTTCCGTTGTCTACGCACAATTCTTGCCAGTGTTTCTTTTTTTAGGAAGAGCACTTGTAGCATCAAGTGGGTACTCACTAGTGCTGTTTTGTATTATAGTCGATGTCACTTCCTCTGACTGCTTGTGTCTTTCTTTAATTTTCTGTACTGTTTTCAAAGACAGATTACGGCTGGCATCAGGCGGATGTGAATGCTTACTTGTTTCTCTTTGAATAACTTCGTCTTCTGTTACTTGTGGCGAACCAGCGAGTAAGTAACGTCAGAGCTTGTTTGGGGATTCGAAGTTTTAAGTCGAGGCTTCTCTACGTGTATGTTCTGCCAAGTGTCCTTTCGGCCAAATGTCTGTCGGCCAAATGTCCGTCGGCCAAATGTCCGTTCGGCCAAATTTCCGTCGGTGAAATGTCCATCGGTGAAATGTCCGTCGGTGAAATGTCTGTCGGCCAAATGTCCGTTCGGCCAAATGTCCGTCGGCCAAATGTCCGTTCGGCCAAATGTCCGTCGGTGAAATGTCCGTCGGCCATCTGTCCGGGCACGGTGCAGGCGATGTGTGGGGCGTGACCCTATTATTATTGTAATAATTATTATTATTATCATCATTATTACTATTATTTTTATTACTATAATGATTATTATTATCATCATTATCATTATTATTTTCATTTTCATTATTTTTTATTATTATCGTTAGTATAATTATTACTATTAGTTTTAATTCTACTATTACCTTTGTGTGTGTAAACATAGTGAATCTTACCCATGATGCTATTAAGGGCGAGGTAATGTTATCGTAGCTCCAACATGCCGCCGTTTTGAAGGCTCCGCCGCTGCCTTCAAGCTGGTTGATCTGGTTTAAACCGGTTGTTCATCAAAAATATAATACGTTAAAATCTTCACCTATGGTATAGCATTTCGTAGATTTCGGTAATAAAACATAAATGTTTCACACAATATGGAGCATAAAGCCCCTTAAGGAGGGCAACGCAGCCCCCTATACATTGGATCAAGATGATACAAACATGAGTCGAGCTGTCCAGGTTCGGGAGATTCGAGCCACCCGTGCCAAGAAGAGACGGTTGGACGCTCTTCATCAGCTTAAAGTGAAGAAAACCAAGGCTCGTGTACAGATGGAA
Source organism: Cancer borealis (assembly GCA_036785275.1). Lineage (NCBI taxonomy): Eukaryota > Metazoa > Arthropoda > Malacostraca > Decapoda > Cancridae > Cancer > Cancer borealis. Next base: position 31,366 of record JAXIVD010002891.1, read on the forward strand.
GCGGAGGGTGAGACTCAGTGCCGGTGTGTTGAGTGTGACATGGAAGAGGAAAATGTTCAAATGTGGGAGTGTTACAAGAAATCAGACTTGAATGAGGTTTTGGAAGATAAACCTCTAGCAAATGTGTGTAACTCTGAGGAGGACGAGGATGAATGGAAGTGGGAACTTTCTAAGACTGACTACGTGCAGGAGTGGCTCCACAAACACTGCTGCTTTGATGAGCAGGCTTGGAGTGCAGTGATGAAGGGTGTTGAAGCCACGCCCGAGGCAGCACAATACTAGTGCTTGGCCAAACCCGATCCTCCTGCCAGTAACTTTGAGCTAGACAGGGCTGAGTACACGTCCTTGCAGACCACGTGCTCCAAGAAATTCGTCCTAGCTATAACCCACCTGAATAAGCCGGGAAAGGCACACGAAGACATGCTGGGGCGGCTTGCCTTCCCCAACAGAATGGTGATGCAGCACGTGACGTACATCATCAGAGCCTTCCTGCGGCGCATGTACTTCCGTCTGCAGGGAAAGAGCCACAAGGAACAGGAGGTGATGATGCGTAAGGTGCACTACGCCATGCAGGGCATCATACATCGTCACTTCAAGAAAGGACTGAACACGCTGATTCACTTTGAAAAAGTACAGGACAAGGAGATGTATGGAGACTGCATGGATGATAGTTTTGAAGATGACGAGGAAAGACCAAGTGACGATGACTCCAGTGATGAAAGTTCTGAATATACGCAAAGAAAGAATAAAGGTGACGGAAAAGAATCTGTTGAAATTCATGAGAATAAAGAGAAAACTGAAGAGGATGAAAACCAGAAGAAGAAGAGGCGGATTTAAGAGCGTAAGATGGTGAAGCAAATCTTTAACACTGTTGTCACGTGGGACGCACAGGTCCACGAAGGATTGCTCACTACTCTGGAAGTGATCTACGGCGGCAACAAGACGCTTAAAGATGCACTGAAGGAGGATCACAATGTTAACAAGGCGAGATATTCACATCCAAGAAGGACGAACAAATTGACTCCAGCGATAAGGAAAAAGAGGCTGAAGAAATCTACATCCCAGACAACAGATCCCACGCGAGTCTTGAGTTCTCTGACGACGCGAGGATGTGCCACTACCTCTCTGACGTGGAAGATGATTACAATGACGTTTTCTGCTTCGGGGAGTGTGACCAGTGCATTCTGGGCCACTACGTCACCTGCACCGTCAAGAGTACCGTGAGGCAGCGTGGGAAGGAGAGTGAACAGGAAAATAATGATTTCGGCGATGAGAGTGAAGAGCCTGTGAAGCAGGAGGAGGAGTACAAAGGAGTACAAAGGAAGAACAGACAACAACAGTCTTACTGGATCTAACGAGGCTGACTGTTTAGCTACACTACTATTACTATAGTATCTACTTGATAGAGACAAAAGGACAGGAAAGTGGAAGGCTCCTCCCCACCCACCCCTCCCTCCAGCCGAAGCTGGCCGGAAGAGGAAGTGATACCATGTAGTATGGAAAAACTAACATGGAATTTGTATAGGAAAGAAATAAAAACAAGGAGTAATCTATGCTAAAAAAAATATATATATATTAACGCAGTAATGAAATATTCGACTTGGTGAACGGATGCTAAGTGCTTATCGAGTTTTTTCTTAAATGATTCAATTGTAATATTGTTAACTATTTGTGCTGGGAGAGAATTCCAAACATTTACGATTCTATTGAAGAAAAAGTGCTTCGCTTCATTCGATCTAAAACGCTTACCAATGATCTTGAAGCCATTGTTACGGGTGGAGCTTGTGAGATCGGTAGTTACATAGTTGTTTATGTTAATATTATCAAAACCATGGAAAATTTTAAAAACCTCAATTAGTGAGGTGATATGAAAAGAGGTTAGGTGAGGTGAGGCAAGGTGAGAGCAGGTGAGGTGAGATGAAGTAAGGTTAGAGGAGGTGAGGTGAGATGAGGTGAGATGAGAGGAGATGAGATAAGATGAGGTGAGGTGATACAAGGTGAAGTTAGGTAAGAAGAGGTGAGGTGAGGTGAGGAGCGAGGAGGTGAAGTGAGGTGAGGTGAGGTGAGAGGAGATATGGTTAAGTGAAGTGAGATAAGGAGGTAAGGTGAAGTGAGGTGAGATAAGGTTAGACGAGGTGAGGTGTGAGTTGAGGAGGTTAATTGAGAGGAGTTAAGGTGAGAGGAGGTGAGGTGAGATGAGAGGGGATGAAGTGAGGTAAAATGAGGGAACGTGAAAAGAGGTGAGATAAGATGAGGTGAGGTAAGGTTTGAGGAGGTGAGGTGATGTGAGGTCAGAAATGGTCATGTGAGGTGAGAGTAAGTTAGGTGAGAGGAGGTGTGAGGAGGTGAGGTGAGAGGAGATGAAAGGAGGTGAGGTTAGGTGAGATACGGTGAGACGAAGAGAGGTGAGGTGAGGTGAGGTGAGGTGAGGTGAGAGGAGGTGAGGTGAGAGGAGATGAAAAGAAATGAGGTGAGAGAAGGTGAGATGAGGTGAGGTGCGGTGAGAGGAAGTGAGGTGAGGTTAGGGGAGAGGAAATGAGGTGAGGTGTGTGCGAGGAGGTGAAGTGAAGTAAGAGGAAAAAAGGTGAGGTGAGAGGAGGTGAGGTGAGGTGAGTTGAGGTGAGGTGAGAGGAAATTATGTGAGGTGAGGTGAGATGAGGTGAGGTGAGAGGATGTGAGATGAGAGATGGTGAGGTGAGATGAGGTGAGGTGAGATGAGAGGAGGTGAGGTGAGGTGACAGGAGGTGAGGTGAGGCGACATGACAGGAGGTGAGGTGAGAGGAATGGAGGTTAGAGGAGGTGAGATTAAGTGAGGTGAAAGAAGAGGAGGTGAGATAAGGTGAGGTGATACAAGGTGAGCTGAAATGAGAGGAGGTGAGGTGAGAGGGGAGGAGGCTAAGTGAGGTCAGGTAAAGTAAGGTGAGAGATGGTTAGGTGAGGTAAAGTGATGTCAGGTGATTTGAGAGGATGTGAACCGAGATGAGGTGAGGGAAGGTGAGAGAAGGTGAGATGAGGTGAGGTGATAGGAGGTGAGGGAAGGTGAGAGAAGGTGAGATGAGGTGAAGTGAGAGGAGGTGAGGTGAGATGAGGTAAGGTGAGAGGAGGTGTGGAGAGGTGAGGTGAGGTAATTTGAGAGGTGAACCGAAAAGAGGTGAGGTAAGAGGAGTTCAAGTGAGGTGAAAGGAGGTGAGGTGAGGAGAGAGGAGGTGGGGTGAGGTGAAGTGAGGTGAGGTGAGGTGAGGTGAGGAGAGAGGAGGTGAGATGAGGTGAAGCGAGGTGAGATAAGAGGAGGTGGGGTGAGGTGAGAGGATGTGAGGTGTAGTGAGGTGAAAGGATGTGAGGTGATGTATGAGGAGGTGAGAGGAGGTGAGGTGAGATGAGATGAGATGAGATGAGATTAGATGACATGAGGTGAGATGAGATGAGAGGAAGTGAGGTGAGGTAAGGTGAGGTTAGATGAGATGTGGTGAGATGAGATGAGAGGAGGTAAGGAGAGGTGAGAGGAGGTGAGGGGAGGGGAGATGAGGTGAGATGAGTTAAGGGTAGGGGATGTGAGAGCAGGTGAGTTGAGGTGAGGTGAGGAGAGGGAAGGAGAGGGGAGGGGAGGGGAGGTGAGGTGAAATGAGATGGGGTGAGAGGAGGTGAGGTGAGGAGAGGGAAGGAGAGGGGAGGAGAGGGGAGGTGAGGTGAAATGAGATGGGGTGAGAGGAGGTGAGGTGAGGTGAGATGAGTTGAGAGGAGGTGAGGTGAGATGAGAGGAGGTAAAGTCAGGTGAGGTGAAGTGATAGAAGGTGAGGTGAGATGAGATGAGAGGAGGTGAGGTGAGAGGAGGTGAGGTAAGGTGAGATTAGGTGAGGTGTGAAGTGAGGAGAGGAGAGGTGAAGTGAGGTGAGGTGATGTGAGGTAAGGTGAGGTGAGGTGAGGTGAGAAGAGGTAAGGTGAGGTGAAATGAGATTGGGTGAGAGGAGGTGAGGTGAGGTGAGATGAGTTGAGAGGAGGTGAGGTGAGAGGAGATGAAAGGAGGTGAAGTGAGAGGAAGTGAGATGAGGTGAGGTGCGGTGAGAGGAAGTGAGGTGAGGTTAGGTGAGGGGAAATGAGGTGAGGTGTGTGAGAGGAGGTGAGGTGAGGTAAGAGGAGAAAAGGTGAGGTGAGAGGAGGTGAGGTGAGGTGAGAGGAGAAAAGGTGAGGTGAGAGTGTGTGAGGTGAGGTGAGAGGAGATATGGTGAGGGGAGGTAGGAAGAAGTGAGGTGAGAGGAGGTTAGAAGAAGTGAGGTTTGGTGTGGTGGAGTGAGGTGACGTGAGGTGACGTGAGAGATGAGGTGAGAGGAGGTGAGTTGAGATGAGGTTGGGTGAGTTGAGGTGGGAGGTGAGTTGAGAGGAGGTGAGTTGAAAGGAGGTGAGGTGAGGTGTGATGAGGTAAGAGGCGGTGGGGTGAGGTGAGAGAAGGTGAGGTAAGGTGAGAGGAGATGAGTTGAGGTGAGAAGAGGGGATAAGTGGTGACGGTAGGTGAGGTATGAGGATATGAGGTGAGAGGAGATGAGGTGAGGTGAGAGGAGGTAAGGTGAGGTGAGGTGAAGTGAGGGGAGGTGAGGTGAGGTGAGTTGAGGTGAGGTCAGAGGAGGTAATATGAGGTGAGGTGATAGGAGGTGAAGTGAGAGGATGTGAGGTGAGAGGTGGTGAGGTGAGGGGAGGTGAGGTGAGATGAAGTGAGTTGAGGTGAGGTGAGAGGAGGTGATGTGAGGTGAGGTGAGATGAGGTGAGAGGATGTGAGGTGAAAGGATGTGAGGTGAGAGGATGTGAGGTGAGAGGTGGTGAGTTGAGGTGAGGTGAGGTGAGGTGAAGTGTGGAGAGAGGAGGTGAGGTGAGGTGAGGTGAGGTGAGGTGAGGTGAGGAGAGAAGGAGATAAGGTGAGGTGAGGTGATGAGAGGGGAGATGAGGTGAGTTGAGTTGAAGTGAGAGGAGGTGATGTGAGGTGAGGTGAGATGAGGTGAGAGGAGGTGAGGTGGGAATGTGAGGTGAGAGGTGGTGAGGTGATGGGAGGTGAGGTGAGGTGAGTTGAGGTGAGGTGAGAGGAGGTGATGTGAGGTGAAATGAGATGAGGTGAGAGGATGTGAGGTGAGAGGTGGTGATGTGAGGTAAGGTGAGGTGATGTGTGGTGAGAGGTGATGAGGTGATGTGAGATGATGTGAGAGGAGGTGAAGTGAGGTGAGGTGAGAGGTTGTGAGGTGAGGTGAGATGAGATGAGAGAAGGTGAGGTAGGGTGAGGTGAGGTGAGAGAAGGTGAGGTGAGGTGACAGGAGGTGAGGTGAGGCGAGGTGACAGGAGGTGTGATGAGAGGAATTGAAGTTAGAGAAGGTGAGGTGAGGTGAGGTGAGAGAAGATGAGGTGAGATAAGGTAAGGTGATACAAGGTGAGCTGAAATGAGAGGAGGTGAGGTGAGAGAAGTTGAGGTGAAAATAGGTGAGGAGAGAGGGAGTGAGGTGAGAGGAGGTGAGGTGAGGTGAGAGGAGGTGAGGTGAGATGAGAGGAGGGTCGGTGAGGTAGGGTGAGGTGAGGTGAGAGGTGGTGAGGTTAGGTGACAGAAGGTGAGGTGAGGCGAGTTAACAGGAGGTGAGGTGAGAGGAATGGAGATTAGAGGAGGTGAGGTGTGGTGAGGTGAGAGAAGAGGAGGTGAGATGAGGTGAGATGATGCAAGGTGAGCTGAAATGAGAGGAGGTGAGGTGAGAAGGAGGTTAAGTGAGGTTAGGTGAGAGGAGGTGAGGGAAGGTAAGGTGAGGTGAGGTAATTTGAGAGGATGTGAACCGAGATGAGGTTAGGTAAGGTGAGAGAAAGGGAGATGAAGTGAGGTGAGAGGAGGTTAGCTGAGGTGAGGTAAGGTGAGAGGAGTTGTGGTGAGGTGAGGTAAAGTGATTTGAGAGGAGGTGAACCGAGATGAGGTGAGGTAAGAGGAGTTCAAGTCAGGTGAGAAGAGGTGAGTTGAGGAGAGACGAGGTGGGGCGAGGTGAGGTGAGGTGAGGTGAGAGGAGGTGAGGTGAGGTGAGGTGAGGTGAGGTTAAGTGAGGTGAGAGGAGGTGAGGTTAGGTGAGGTCAGGTGATATAAGAGGAGGTGGGGTGAGGTGACAGGAGGTGAGGTGAGGTGAGGTGAGAGAAGATGAGATGAGAGGAGTTGAGGTGAGGTGAGATGAGAGGAGGTGAGGTGAGATGAGATGAGGTGAGGTGATGAGATGAGATGAGGTTAGATGAGATGTGGTGAGGTGAGGAGAGAGGAGGTAAGGTGAGGTGATAGGAGGTGAGGTTAGATGAGAGGAGGTGAGGGGAGGGGAGATGATGTGAGATGAGGTGTGGGGAGGGGATGTGAGAGGAGGTGAGTTAAGGTGAGAGGAGGTGAGGGAAGGAGAGGGGAGGGGAGGGGAGGGGAGGGGAGGAGAGGTGAGAGGAGAGGAGGTGAGGTGAGATGAGATGAGGTGAGAAGAGGTCAGGTGAGGTGAGAGGAGAGGAGGTGAGAGGAGGTGAAGTCAGGTGAGGTGAGGTGAGAGAAGGTGAGGTGAGGTGAGGTGAGGTGAGGTGAGGTGAGGTGAGGTGAGAGGAGGTGAGATGAGATGAGATGAGGTGAGAAGAGGTGAGATGAGGTGAGAGGAGGTGAGGTAAGGTGAAGTGTGAGGAGAGGAGAGGAGAGAAATAGCGAGGAAAAGAGAAGAGAAGTGAAGAGATTAGAGAAAATAAAAGAGAGAAGAGAATAGGGATGAGGAGAGAGAAGAGAAGAGAAGAGAATTGAAAAGAAGAGAAGAGATAAAGGAAGAGAAGAGAAGAGAATTGAAAAGAAGAGAAGAGATAAAGGAAGAGAAGAGAAGAGTGAATAGAAGAGAAGAGAAGTGAGTAGATAAGCGAAGAGAAGAGAAGAGAAGAGAAGAGAAGAGAAGAGAAGAGAAGAGATAAAGGAAGAGAAGAGAAGAGTGAATAGAAGAGAAGAGAAGTGAGTAGATAAGCGAAGAGAAGAGAAGAGAAGAGAAGAGAAGAGATAAGGGAAGAGAAGAGAAGAGTGAATAGAAGAGAAGAGAAGTGAGTAGATAAGCGAAGAGAAGAGAAGAGAAGAGAAGAGAAGAGATAAGGGAAGAGAAGAGAAGAGTGAATAGAAGAGAAGAGAAGTGAGTAGATAAGCGAAGAGAAGAGAAGAGAAGAGAAGAGAAGAGAAGAGAAGAGAAGAGAAGAGAGGAGAGGAGATTACAAAGGAAGAACAGACACTAACAGGAGTTGATGCAGAGGTAGAGATAGAAGTTTTGGACAGATAGAAGTGAGAGAGGGATAGAAAGGAGGAAAGATAGGAAGGAGGAAAGATAGAAAAAGCTAAAGATAAAAAGGAGGAGAGAGAAAAATCAGGAGGGATCAAAAGGAGATATTAGTTTATTTTCGTCAATAAAATTATTACATTAAAGACCTATAACAATTCATTACATCAATAAGATAATTACACTGAAACATTAGAACAAATAGTTTCATCAACAAAATAGTTACATAAAGTTATATATAAACATTCGAACAATTACTTACATCAACACAATGATTATATTAACAACTAAAACAATACATTTCATCATTAAACTAATTACATAAGGACACACACACACACACACACACACACACACACACACACACACACACACACACACACACACACATACATATATAGTTTACAACAGACAAAAAGTAATGTTACATGTAACTGCAAGAATGTTGTTCACACACTTTTACACACTTTTTTTTACACATAATGCCTCGTGCACAGGTCCATTGTTTCATCATTACACTTGTCGTTTTTCTATTGTTATACTCTTTTTCTTTTTCTTTTTTTAGCTTATTCACATAATTTTTCAAAATGTTAAGTATCATTACAATTTTCAGGCACTTATAAGCTTCTGTTTCTATTTTCACATTTCTTTTCTTTTTATTTTTCTAACTATTTTCTTTTTCAACTTTATCATACTTCTTTTTTTTTCTTCAAATATTCATGTATCAATGCAATTTTCAAGCACTTTCACTACACTTAAGGCCTTCTTCACTGGTCCTTTTTTTCATCACTACACTGGTCGGTTTTTTATGTGCTCTTTGCTTTTCTTTTTTCTTTTCTAATTATTTTTCTTTATCTTTTTCAACTTTTATTTTCATACTTTCACTACACTTTTTAAACACTGATGGCCTTCTTCACAGGTCCTTTTTTTCATCACTATACTTGTCGTTTTTTTCTGTTTTTCTTTTCATTTCTTTTCTTTTTATTTTTTTAATATTTTTAATTATTTTTCACCTTTTATTTTCATATTTTCACTACACAGGTCCTTTTTTCCATCACTACACTTTTCGTTTTTTCTGTTTTTCTTTTAATTTCTTTTCTTTTTATTTTCTTATGATTTTTCATGATTTTTCAACTTTTATTTTCATATTTTCACTGCACTTTTTATACACTGAAGGCCTTCTTCTCAGGTCCTTTTTTTCATCACTACACAGTTTGTTTATAAATGTTTCGGTCCTTTCCATTCCATTCCATTCCCCCAGACTCACACGGACAGGTCACCATCTTCCAGAGCATGGTTCCGCAGAGCGGTGATCTTGTCTAGGTCAGAGCTCATGTTAAGCCTCCACCTGAGGTCAGAGAGGTGCTCGACGTCGGGGATGACCTCCAGCGCAGTAGCCACAATGTCAATGGCATCGGACTCCTGCTGGAGGCGGTCAGTGTCCCGCTTAGCCAGACCAAAGTCCAGCAGGAAGGCACGCACGTCCCCCTCGTTGGACGCGTCCACCAACACGTTCCTTTCGTGGATGTCACCGTGGGTGACTCCCCTGGCATGCAGGCGCCGCAAATGCCGCTCACCTGCACGAGGGCCAGCAGACAGGAGCGCACCTCTCCTCTCCTTAGGCAGTCTTCTAGCGGCTCTCCCGGGCACAGCTCCATCACCAAGGAGGGAGGAGAGTCAGTCGTTACCCTGTAAAGCCGGGGAACGCCAGCTTCGCCCTCCACCTCCCGGAGTAGCTCCGCCTCCTCAGAGGTTTTCGCAATGAGCTGAGGATCGTCCAGGGGCTTCTTGATGGCCACCTTCACGATCCTGTCCCGGGAGAGAGCCAGCCACCCTCTGTGCACCACGCCGTACTGACCTTCCCCCAGGACCTTCCCCATCTTGAGGTGCTTCTTCTTTATTGTCTTCATGGTGGCGTTGGTTGAAGTGCTGCTGGGGTCCTCTTTCACTGTCTTCTCGGGCTCCATGGAATGCTCGGTAAAACTCTCGGTAACTGGCGTCATGTTCTTCATCTTCATATTCTTAACCATTTTACTCAAGAGATTGAGGAAGGTAACTTTTAACGTACTTGCAAAACTGAGGTGACGAAAATATAGAGGTTGTTTTTTTTCCGTTCCACAAGAGAGCAGAGCTAAGCTTCCAGGTTGGAGTTAACATGATTTTCTTTGATAATAGTTTGCCATATATTAATACATTTTATTTATTTGTGATTCAATGTTGACTAAAGTAGTTTTTTTTCCTCCTCCTCCTTCTCCTCCACCTCCTCCTCCTCCTCCTCCTCCTCCTCCTCCTCCTCCTCCTCCTCCTCCTCCTGCTACATGTTATCACTTCCTCTTCCCGCCAGCTTCGGCTGGAGGGAGGAGTGGGTAGGGCGGAACCTTCCACTTTGCTGTCCTTTTGTCTCTATTAAGTAGATATTATAGTACTAGTGTAGCCAAACAGACAGCCTCGTTTGGTCCAGTAAGATTATTATTGTCTGTTCTTTCTTTGTACTCCTCCTCCTCCTCCTCCTCCTCCTCCTCCTCCTCCTCCTCCTCCTCCTCCTCCTCCTCCTCCTCCTCCTCCTCCTGTTCAAGATAATTAAAGGATTTGATAATATCAATGCAGAAGATTACATAACTTTTGATCGATCAAATATAACAAGAAGACGTCATACTTTTAAGATTACTGGTAAAAGATTCACATCAAACGAAGCCAAACATTTCTTTTTCAATCGGATCGTTAACGTTTGGAACTTCCCTGCCCGCCAATGTCGTCGACAGTAAAACAATTAATACATTCAAAAATAGACTGGACAAATACTTAGAAGCCAATCCGCAGCTAAAACATTATTCGTCAACATAGTAAACTTTGAGCAAGTTCCTTCTAATGTACAGTAATTACAAAGTCTCGATTCGGAAGGACGTCGCTAGGGGCCTGACATCGCTTGCCTGGTAGTAGTGTTAGTGACAGTAGTAATAGGCTAGTCTAATCTAATTCCACGCATTTATTTATTTATTTTTACTTATATTGCATGGTTGGCCTTCCTCTCCTGCCAGTCGTGGCTGGTGGGAAAATCCCTCACCCTTACTATCCTGTATCCTTCATCCCAGATTAGATAGTGTAGTCTAGTTTATCACAAACAGCCTCGTAAGGGCCAGTAGGCCTGTTGCTGTTTGTTCTTCCTATGTGTTCCTATGTGTTCCTCCTCCTCCTCCTCCTCCTCCTCCTCCTCCTCCTCCTCCTCCTCCTCCTCCTCCTCCTCCTCCTCCTCCTCCTCCTCCTCCTCCTCCTCCTCCTCCTCCTCCTCCTCCTCCTCTAAATCAGATGATGACTTCATGCACTACATTGCTACCAAAAGGCACTGTGAGAAGGTAATTAAAAATGCGAAACATAACCTTGAAATTAGTATATCGCAGCAATCGAAAACAAATCCTAAAAAGTTCTATCAGTACATACGTAGTAAGAAAACTGTAAAAGATAAAGTTAGCCCTATAAAAGATGTTAACAACAGACTTGTGAGTGATTGTAAAAATATGGCTAAAATTCTAAATACCTTTTTCCATAGCGTGTTTATCACCGAAGATATATCGTCACTGCCGATTGTAAATTACATGTTTAGAAGATCCGAAAATGAAATGTTTAAAATTGATGAAATAACTGAAAGCCATATAGTTAAATATTTAAGAAACTTAGACCCAAATAAAAGTACAGGTACCGATCAATTATCAGCGAGATTATTACTAGTGTGCCAAGATGAACTTTTGCTACCCTTGAAATTACTCTTTAACAAATCCCTTCAGGAAAGATCAGTGCCAAGTCTTTGGAAATGTGCAAATGTCACACCGATATTCAAGAAAGGTAACAAATGCGAAGCTGGTAATTATAGACCCATCAGTCTTACTTCGGTAGTTATCAAAATTCTTGAAAAAATTATCAAAGATAAAATTACATCTTTCCTGGATAATCACAATCTGATTTAAAACACTCAACATGGCTTTCGAAACAACAGATCTTGTCTCACAAATCTGTTGGAATTTTATAATTATGTCTTCTCACCAAATTACGACGAGCGAGTTCCTTCTAATATTATTTATCTCGATTTCAGAAAAGCGTTTGATACCGTGCCACACAAGCGTCTTTTGATCAAACTAAAACCTCACGGAATGGGAGATCCGATTGGCTTCATGTTTCTAGTGGAGTTCCACAGGGGTCTGTTTTGGGTCCTTTACTCTTCTTGATATATATAAATGATTTAGACTGCGGCATTACTACTAAAATATCCAAGTTCGCTGATGATACCAAAATAGGTGGTAAAACACTCACGATTGGCGACTGTAAGGTCATACAGCAGGATTTAGACAACTTAAGTACCTGGAGTGATAAATGGCTTTTGAAGTTTGATAAAGATAAATGTAAAGTAATGCACGTTGGTTTCAATAATCGAAAGCATAATTATAAATTACAGTCACAAAATTTAATGAAAATTGAAGAAGAAAAGGATCTAGGAGTACTAGTAAAAAGCGATTTGAAGAATGGCATACAATGTTTGGCTGCTAGTCGAAAAGCTAACATTATTCTTGGATTTATTGCTCGTAATTTTCAATGTAAGAATCCGGAAGTCATAACGCGTCTTTATACTTCGTTAGTGAGACCCCACTTAGAATATGCAGTTCAGTTTTGGTCGCCGTGCTATCTAAAAGATGAAAATAAACTAGAGAGTGTGCAAAGACGAGCAACTAAACTAGTTCCAGGCTTTTGTGGCTTGTCTTATGAAGAGCGTCTGAAAAGATTAGATATGTTTTCAGGGCACGAAAATACTCATCCAAAGACTCACCTGGTTCCTGACAGCGAGTCGCAAGGCGGTGACGCGCAAACACTTCACTAGTTGGCTTCACAAACTGAGATTGTAGAGTGGTTAAGGCGTCGTCGTAGGTAGTGCACTCGGAGATACTTTCATAGATTTTTGGCGAGCTTGTTTAGATTCTCTTGGGACAGAGCGGCGATGAAGGTCCTGAAGGTCTATGGCCAGTGCCGCCACTCCTGTGCTGCTGTGGGTGAGTGAGTCACAATCCAACCTCTCAGGTTTCAACAGACGCTCCATTCCGTCGAAGTATGAGGTGGTGGATACGGACCCTCAGGCACTGGAGACTTGTTTTATATCTATTAAAATTATGTGAGTAGAGAAACACATCGAGCCATATTGTAGGCTTTAATAGACATAAAACAGAACGTAGGGCACTGCAACGGAGAAACAATACACTTAAACAATACTCTTAAACAATACACTTAAACTATGATATAACGGTATTACTATACTTTGCCATTAAACAGTCGATGGTTATGGCTACCGTCAGCTTATTGCTCTTACTATTTACAACATTTTCACTGATTACACTACCTGTCGGAAATGAATAATAACACTGCAATACGTCCGTGAATGTGGAACAGTTTTGGACTGTATCTCTCTCAAAATAAACAAACAAACACTATCAATTGTTTTTAGCACGGGCTTTGGTTTCAAGCATGGGATTGGATGTTGTTGCTACAGAGGATTATTATATTGTCTATATTTCCTCTGTCCAATGACGTGCCACCACCAATTGCCAGCACTAGCTGCGCCAATCACAGCTTGCTATATGTAATAGTAGGCGTGGCACAGCTACAAACAGGTCAGGTGACATTTTTCTGCTCAGTTGTATCATGGCTACCGTTGAAGTTACTTGTGAAGGTTGTGAATTGGATTATTGGCAAATAATCGCAAAATTTCATTCAAAAAACGATTTGGTGTACGACTTTCTGAGGGAGCACGGCGTCCTACCAGCAGCTGTTCAGTGTCCCCACTGTATGGCTCCTTGGAGGAATAGTAGAAGATGACCCCACAGCCAGGAACTTCATGCTCTCGTTTAAGGTATTGTGAGTTATGAAATTATACTTGGTAAATTTGCAATTCAACCAATAAATAGGTTAGGTTAGGTTACAAGTGTCAGCGGGGGGTATCCATGGGGGGGCGCAGCCCCCCCGCCCCCCCGGTTAGGCTAGGTTAGGGTAAATTAGGTTAGGTTAGGTTACAACAGTGTCAGCGGGGGGGTCCAGGGGGGGCGCAGCCCCCCCCTTTTAGGATAATTTAGGTTAAATCTGGGGAAATTTCCCAAAATCTAGGGAAATTCCCCTAGATTTTTCAAAGGCCATATATCACTCACATATGCCTCCCCCCCAAAACCCCCGATTCCCCAGGCTCCCTCAAGCTTGCTGGGGGTGGTGGAGGTGGGGGGGTAGAGATATGGAATATTGGCATAAAGTATAAATTTACCGATATAACAAACTGAACTAAAAGGAATCGGACAAATATCAGTGAAAACACTCCCGCCGAAACACTAGTAATACACACCTGAAATGGCCTAATAGAAGACGCGTTGAGAGGCAGCCATGCCAGCCTGGCCGAGTAGTGCGAGCAGCGGTCAAGGAGTGAGGCAGCACTCACGTCGCGGCTCACACTTCGACTCGGAATACCGGCGCAGTGGTGCCGAGCCTACCTTAACAATCCAATAACCATCTACTTAACAATAGTTTACTAACGAGGGTAATACCAGATATAGTTCTTATTTATTATCACACCACGCAAATCGACTATCTTTTAAGTTAAGAGAATAAGTAGAAAAAAGGTTCCGCTATGCCAAGATAAAAGGAACAAATATAACCAGGTACTAAGAGGAAACATTAGAGGCTTAAGAGAGACCTCGAAATGTTTACTTACGCGGATGAGACCTAATCTGTAAGGCGCTACTTTGTATTCTATCAAGGCAGGTTAGTGGAGGGCAGGTGAGCAGACCAACACGGACGGAATGAAATAATCGTAGGGTAACACAGGTGAAGCCTTGTACCTGCGTATTATATAAGTACTGTTACTTATGTTTATTTAATTTCATTCATCTAAGTGCCCCATTCATAGCATTGTTCACGATTGTCATGTCGGATAACTACAAATTTCATGTTTTATTTAATTAATGTTGAAGATGCACCACTTAGGATTTTTTAGAGGAAAGTTTAGAGAAGACATTTTGACTGACTAGGAGAAAAAAAACATCTAGTTACCGAATCATTTGTTGCTTACATCACCACTAAGAGATATGTTATGGTGACTAGGACTGACTTGGAGGTGCTATCGGGCCAAGACACGGGGAAGAGGCGTGGGAGGAGCGAGATGATTGTTGTGGAATGATAGACGGCGTGAGTGTGGGAGAAAGAAAGACTAACTGACGATCTATGGTTCTATATGAAGCTCGCCACAGGGAAGCACTGAGTGATTTATTAACAGCATAATGTAATTGCTTAAAAAATTACTCCATTGTTAGGGAATATAAGCTGCTTGCCAAAATGTGGTGTTAACTTTGATGTCAGCGTTGTTTAAGCGTGTAGAGGGTGTCCCGGGGTGTGGGTGGCTGATATAACACGGTGCTGTCTTGAGGTGTGTTCCCGGGATGCTTAACGTGGGCGGCTCCGGGAACAATAGTGACGTGAGCAGGTGGGTATAGATGGGGACGCTACCAGGAACAGGTGAAGTGTCTTGGTGTAGCCTTCCCCTGTCCATCACTAACTCGTGGGTGTAGGAGAAAGAGGAGGGTAGAGGAGGGAGAGGAGGCGCCACACTTTTTTCTTCCTCTACTCTTTTACAACTTAATGTACACCTTACTTAACTTGTTTTAATGGAAGGAAGAAAATAAGGCACAAACATGCACGTGCGAGGCCAGAAGTCTGAAGAAATAAACAGGACACGAAGCTTAAAGTAAGAGAATAACTTACGCTGAAACTACCCAACTACTAAGTAGCAATTTATAGGCTCTCCGAGGAGGCGAACTTGACTCTCCCCCCCTGCCTATCCCCCCTGACCCCTCTTTCCCCCTTCCCTCCCTTCCCCCGCCCTCCCCCTTGTCACACACCCCGATCCCAGAGCGAGGGTCGTGGAAGGCGCAGTGTTGTTCATTTTACGATCGTCGTAAACTCAACCCTCGGGGCCGTGGGCGAATGTATCGCCGGGGGCAGCACAGTACCACGGGCGCCGACCCCTCACTGCCTCTGCCGCCACCTTCCCTGCCCAGGAGAGGAGACATGCACCAGCGGCTTGTTAGCGTGTTTTGAAGGCGAGGAAATCACAGTAACCCAATTCAGATATGTGTTATAGTTTCTATTTAGTCAGTTTACTTAAGATACCAAGACTAACTTCATGCAGAGTTAACGTTCATAGTGGTTTTGCGTTTGATAAATATACACAACACTAACTCCTGCCCCTCATCCCTCCCCTGCCCTCCCTCCCTCACGCCTATAAAACACCTCCTTTACACCTCGATACCACTGCACCCACGCCCTCACGTCCCGCCTCGCACACCCTCCACTAGTCATCCGGAACTACCTTGGGCGTGGATGTTTACAGGCCACGCACCGTCACCCTCCACTCAAGTGTCACTCAGTCCGCGGAGCATCGTGAGTTTGAGTGCCGCGGTGCCCTTGGTTAGGTGTGTTGGTGGCCTGGAGGTATGGAGTGGCTGGGGGCATGGTGGAATTTAGGTCAGATCAATAAATGGTTTGTCTTTTAAATGCCAGTACCTGTGTTTAATTAATAAGTTGTAAAAATGGTTTTACTTCACTTTAAGTTACTGGTTCAGGTTACCATGTTGTCGTCCTTACTTTTTGTCATCCATATTAACTGATGGTGGGTGTAATGACGCGTGTTAAGCTGTCCATCATACATTTACCTGCAATAGTGCGTAAAACAATACTAGTTTATTAAAGCCAGGTAAAAAGAATAAACAAAAATACTACAGGTGACATAACCATCACGTACATAACATCCTTCCTTTCCTTCCTTCCTTCCGTTTCCTCAATAACCAATCAGCATGCAACACCAAACTCAACACAACACAACACAACACAACGCAACACTTACACACCATCGTCCTTGCCTCGTTTTCGTTCTCACATCGCTCGCCCTTCATGCAATATTCATCACCATCACAACCAACCTTCAATCTCCTCGCAATGTGCACGTAGCAACGCCGCAAATTCGTGTAACCATTCTTGCAGCGGTGCTTTTTTTAACGAGATCTTCCATGTCGCTTACAGTCTTACACCACTTCCATGTTCTATACTGACCCCCCGCTATTTCTTTGTCTATTTCTTAACTTTTCTATGAGTGTTTGGTAAGAAGTGTTTGTAAGAGTTAAATTGATACATAATCCTACGTTACTGATCCTCTTTCTCATTCCTTGCACTTTGTCATCAGTATATATCCTCACCCAACGCCTCCTTCTCAACTCCTCCCGAACGTCATAAGAGTAATGCAATATCCTTGGAAGGACGAAAGACAGAGAAAAAGTGAGATAGAGAGAAAGAGAGAGAGAGAGCGTTCTGCAGCACCTCCCGCCCTGCAGACTTAGTAAATCTTTGCCTCCTTCCTTGCGTGGTGGGTGTATAAAATAGTAAATCGAAGGGCAAGGTGAGTCCTCAGGTGCCTCGAGATACGCTCCGGCCATCGCCTTCCCAGAGCCATTCTCCTTCTTTACCTCACAAATGTTTCTTTTTCTCTCCTCTCCTCGCCCTGAATTCCTCCTCTACCTCCTCCTTCTCCTCCTCTTCCCACTTAACCTCCTCCTCCTCCTCCTCCTCCTCCTCCTCCTCCTCCCCCTCCTCTTCCTTCTCCTTCCGTTTAACCTCCTCTTCCTTCGTCGTATTCCTCCTCGTTCCTTTCGACCTCTATATATATTTCCTCTCTTATACTCCTCCTTCTCTTTGTTCAACGTCATTTCATCCATCTCTTTTACTCTTTCTCTCTTTCTCATCTTTTTACTCCTCCTCCTCCTCCTCCTCCTCCTCCTCCTCCTCCTCCTCCTCCTCCTCCTCCTCCTCACTTCACGTCATCTTCGTTCTTCTCCTATACTCAATTCCCTTCTTTACTTACCCTCCATCTCTCCCTCTCTCTCTCTTTCTTACTTTCTTTCTTTCTTCTTCTTATCTCATTATCTTCATCCTCCTTTTCCTTGTTTTTTGTCTCCATGTAAATATCCTCTTCTTCTTCTTCTTCTTCCTTCGCTTACCAGGAATTTTGGCGCGAAAAAAATCTTTAATAGGGTGATTTGTTAGAAAGCCTGATAGCTAGTCCTCCGTCTGCGCCTTCCCCCTGAAGAATTACTGTATAAGCTCTGCCTGCTGGAAATTGGTTGAGATACATTTATTCAGCGTCTAGGTATTTTTTTCCCCTTCTTCTCTCTTCCCTCCAGCGCCTCTCTCCCCCTCTCTCCCCTCTCTCTTTCCTCTCTCTCCTCTCACTTTGGTTTCAGATGTCTCAGTCAGGAGAGTGAGTGAGCAAGAGAGCAAGAGAGAGATCATCTTGCTTGCCATTTTTTTAGGCTTAGACTCTACAAACTAATGTGTTACTCTTTTTATTTTATGTCCACTAATCATTACAAACTCTAATATAATTTTTTGTACGTAAATAGTGTTTGTATTTTGAGTTACTGTATAAGTCCTATAAGTAAGTAATAGGCTTTCATTCCACTTCAAAATCACATTGAAAAAAAAAGTGACAGACGCATGGCAATATAACCTAAAACATTTCCAATATTATAGTTTCACAAATTCTCTGGACTGATTTGCATTAACATAATATCTATTCATTCACATATTTGTGTTATTATTTGTACTTCTTTGTTACCTTTCAATCGTTGAATCTGTATTATTTTTATTATAGTCATTATTTTTCAGTATTTTCATAGTTTTGAGTTCTTAGGTTCCAAAGTAGCTTCCATTATATTTTTATATATTAGATGAGTATATATAATAAGGATGTATTATAAGAGTATCAAGTGAGGGAAACAGAGGTAGAATCATCATTTTCCTCCATTAAGTATATATAAAACTCAACTTTTTTCCATCCGTTTTTCTCTTTTATTTAGAATGATTTAAATTATCCATTAAATCGAATAAAAAAATATTCTCACATTAATCATAGGTGCATTAAGTGTTAACAAATTATATTAATGAGAATTCACAATTATATTTACTCGTATATATTTTTTTCATATTACCTTAAAGAATGTAGTCTATAGGAGGGGAAAAGTTTATCTTGAGTTCAGTGTCAAATAGACTTTGGTAAAGGCAGGGTGTGTTGACGCGTCTTGGTGATCATCTTAAGGTCAGTCTAGGGTTCCCCCACCAGATGGCGTTGGGTAGATTAGTGCTTAGAGGGCAAAAATAAGTGTTCTGGATCCTGACCCTTATGAAAAACAAACACTATACACACCTGCTGTCCTACTGTTACTATTTCCTCCTTGTGGTTGGAAATAGAAAGGAAGCCATTTTGTGGTAAATATTTATAGAGTACGTTTTTTTTTTTTTTTTTTTTTTTTTTTTTTTTTTTTTTTTTTTTTTTTTTTTTTGTGGTTTCTGTTACTGCTCATTTTTTTCTTCCATCGTCTTCTTTTTTTAATTGTTTTTCCTTTTCCTTCTGTTATTTTTTTATTATATTGTTTTTTTTTGTCATTATTATTATCATCATCATTATCATTATTTTCATCATCATCATTTTCATTATTAGACATTTTCTTGATTGTGTATGGAGAGAAGAGAAAGAATTACATAGAAAATCAGTCCATACATTGGTAACACTGGTTAAAACGAGATAAGGACGCATTAATAATAATAACAATAATAATAATAATAATAATAATAATAATAATAATAATAATAATAATAATAATAATAATAATAATAATAATAATAACAATAATAATAATAATAATAATAATAACAATAATAATAATAATAATAATAATAATAATAATAATAATAATAATAATAATAATAATAATAATAATAATAATAATAATAATAATAATAATAATAATAATAATAATAATAATAATAATAATAATAATAATAATAATAATAATAACAATAATAACTAATAATAATAATAACGATACCAAGGTCAAAGAATTGGACGCCAGAAAACAATCAAACAACCTCGTTATGATACGGAAGGGCTTAGATAAATTACCAAAGCAATTTAAATCTGAAATGAAAAGCCGCTTCGTAGTGATTACCTCAAGTTTGAAGGCAATATTGAGGAGGAGGATCA
Organism: Cancer borealis; assembly: GCA_036785275.1. Classification (NCBI taxonomy): domain Eukaryota; kingdom Metazoa; phylum Arthropoda; class Malacostraca; order Decapoda; family Cancridae; genus Cancer; species Cancer borealis. The sequence continues at coordinate 50,764 of JAXIVD010002891.1, forward strand.
GGTGACGAGTGCAGGACGGAAGTGCAGTTAAGTGCCTAGTTAATGCAACCAAAATACGTCAAGAATAGGTGGTGTTGCGTGACAATGGTAGATAAATCATATAATGTATCTATCTATATTTGTTCAGGTTAATAGGACACTGCTAATGGACTATGCTATTAGATTCTGTGGAAGTAGTGATATATGCATAATACGTATAATAGTAAGCATAAAAAATGTTAGTATATATTTTCTTTATTGCTGTTTCAAATTTTTAGTGTGAGTGAGAGTGAGTGAGAGTGAGCACCATCACCCTGTCATGCTAATATATTCCTTAATGACTTTGAATCTCTTCCTTATAAACAGCCTCTTTTGTGGAGATTATATCACTGTTACTATAGCATATATATATATATATATATATATATATATATATATATATATATATATATATATATATATATATATATATATATATATATACTATAGCATATATATATATATATATATATATATATATATATATATATATATATATATATATATATATATATATATATAAGGTCAATGCCTGGCAGGGAGCACATTGCTTTTAACCCCATTGAGGGAGGAGCTTTGTGCACTGTATAAGCCTATGCCATTGTCGTGAGTAGGCCTAAATGGACGTGTTCGGGCCCCAGTATGTTTTCATTATTTACGAGAGGGAGTGCGGCGAGACGGCAGGACAGGGGAAAGGAAGGAAGGGAAGGAAGGGAAGAAGGAAACTCTGATCATTACTGACGGGGATTAATATGTGTTTTCAAAGCTAAATGAAAAATTATTCACAAGCTTGACGTTGATGTTGGGTAAGGCGTCGCTTTTTTTTTCTTCTATTTATTTCCTGTTTTGTTTTATTCGACTTCATTCTTGAGTCTATTGTTTTCGGATGATTTTTTTCCCCGGCGTTCTTGTTTGTGATATGACGTCAAGGAAATGCCATTGTGCACATCAATCCTCATTTATTTTCCCTTCCTCCATGTCCTCGTCTTTCTCCTCGTCCTTGTCCGTGTTTTTCCTCTTAGCATTGTGTATGTTTTCCTCCTCATCCTCGCCTCAATATTCATCTCTTCCCCTTTTATTTTCTTGTGTGTGTGTGTGTGTGTGTGTGTGTGTGTGTGTGTGTGTGTGTGTGTGTGTGTGTGTGTGTGTGTGTGTGTGTGTGTGTGTGTGTGTGTGTGTGTGTGTGTGTGTGTGTGTGTGTGTGTGTGTGTCTGTGTGTGTGTGTGTGTGTGTGTGTGTGTGTGTGTGTGTGTGTGTGTGTGTAATATAATTGTTTTTATTTATTTATTCATTCATATAGCAATCTATCTACCTATCTATCTATCACCATTATGTCGCAAGTAGTAGAACAATAACCTCACATTTAACAAAGCTACAAAGAGACAAGTCAAGGAGAGAGAGATAGGTTAGGTGAACCAAGTAGTCCCCTTGATGGGCTTTCCTTGCCCCTGCAACAGATTGGTGTTCCTTTCATTAGGAAAACATGATAATGTGCGTAGCATCCTTTTTTTATATAGAAATGAACAGAGGCAATGATATGGTTATAGGAGAGGTGAATGCCTC
>JAXIVD010002892.1:0-30000 GCA_036785275.1 Cancer borealis
ATGATTCATCCCTTCTTGTTACATTGTCACCAACACACCAATGTTAAACTGCATTGACTCCTCTGCCTACTGGTAGTGTGTCACCCAAAGCGAGTGTGTTATTACCTGAGCAAATAATTCTTTCGCATTAAATCAAAGTTTACATAGATCGAAGTTTTTGAATAGTTTGGCACGTACAGTCTCCTCTTTCCGACTCCAAACTTTCTCTTTTTCCAACCGATATCTTCACGCTTTTGATAGATAATTTATTATTGTGTGTTTCCTTATCATTAGATAAATAGTTTTGTGTTCATCACAAAAATTCTTTTTTCAAAGATCATATAAAATGACACCTATTGATATATTTACTATGAACTGCACAGAAATGATTGAATGAAAAAAATACACATACAATGTAAATCAGAAAGTCAGTAATGGCGATACACTATTTACAATGTGGCTGCATGTTAGTTTCAAGAGACTTTACAATATTTTTTTATCCTTTACCGGTAGCGCCGGTAGGTTTAATGAAGGCCTTAAATAGTCGGCCTCCGCCCGTTAGTAGCGTGGGTTAGATTTTTTAAGTGACGCCTCGTTTTTTATTGAGAAGCTCATGCTGCCAGCGGAAGCTCTTTGAACATATAACTTAGCAGTCCTGTCGAGGATAGTGTTGTGGCAGCATATGGGTGATCTTAGGCCATTCGGCGATATTACAAAAAAAAGGGGGCCAGCTCGTGTCGGGGCTCGAACTCAGGACTCTGAGTTGGTATGTCCGACCGCTAGCCACTAGGTCAGCGCCTCCCCATGATAAACTAAATACACACATGTAGAATATTTTAAACATCTAAGGTTTCCAAACAGTCTTAATCTCGGTAACCATTAACAAAGTACTCACCAACTTGAACGTGCGAATCTTACGTCGTTTAACAACGAATGGAAACCAAACTAAATGAATGTTTGATATCAGTGCACAAAACGTAATCATAATTTAAATGTAACATTCACGAAGTTGATGAACATGACAAAAAAAGGGTAAACTGATATCATTAAAACTAATTTAAAGGACGCCTCATGTAAGTCACTCGGTGGGTACAAGCACAACCTGCGTGGTACCTATCCAACATGCTTGTCTGAGTGGGTAGTAACACCATGGTAACGACAGCTTCCATATTGACGAACAAGAAACTTACACTTGAAAGCCAGACTTCTTTCAAATTCGAATATATAGAATTATAATATCACCGTCACTGATTTTCTTTTCTATACGTAGTTCTCGCCATACCTGATCGATGTTTATCACGATGTGTCAAGTAATATTACGTTCATACGGTATAGACTCGACGCTCACTCGAAGCATTTTTTGTGAATAAGTAATATGATAAGTTATTTCATCACATGTATAAAACTTTTTAAGGGGGGATGATGTAGGATATTATAACTTTCCTTTTCCTTCCACCCTTGCACACGCTCTCAGTAGCTTATAGTGTACATCTAAGACAGTTTATTTCTTCATAAAATTGACTTTTGGAGAGAGAGAGAGAGAGAGAGAGAGAGAGAGAGAGAGAGAGAGAGAGAGAGAGAGAAGAGAGAGAGAGAGAGAGAGAGAGAGAGAGAGAGAGAAGAGAGAGAGAGAGAGAGAGAGAGAGAGAGAGAGAGAGAGAGAGAGAGAGAGAGAGAGGAGAGAGAGAGAGAAGAGAGAGAGAGAGAGAGAGAGAGAGAGAGAGAGAGCAGCAGCAGCAGCAGCAGCAGCAGCGCAGCAGCAGCAGCAGCAGCAGCAGCAGCAGCAGCAGCAGCAGCAGCAGCAGCAGCAGCAGCAGCAGCAGCAGCAGCAGCAGCAGCAGCAGCAGCAGCAGCAGCAGCAACAACAACTCTTGATGCACTTTCCTCCTTGGCGTTTATCTTCGAAGGTGTTAGGTAGTTCCTCCTTTGGGGCTGGTCATCCACCAACCCACTCACCTCCTCCACTAGCACGGGGGCCAAAGGAGCCATTCCCTGGAGTATGTGTGTGTGTGTAATGGTGAGTGCGTTATGTCTCCCTGCCGGAACGAGATCCTTTGTCACACCAGCGATGGAGTGTTACGCGCTGCCTCACATCCTCAAAATCCATCTGCACTGTTCGGGTTCCCTGGGTGGGATGTCGGGGGTGTAGGGTGTGGAGGAGGCTGTGTGTCACGTTGAGTGTAGATTATGAAGGGTGACATATTCCTCTTCTCTCTCTCTCTCTCTCTCTCTCTCTCTCTCTCTCTCTCTCTCTCTCTCTCTCTCTCTCTCTCTCATATCCACTTCTCTCTTCTCTCCCTCTCTCTCGGCCTCTTCCTCTCTTTTACAACACATACACACACCTCTGTCTCTCTCTCTCTCTCTCTCTCTCTCTCTCTCTCTCTCTCTCTCTCTCTCTCTCTCTCTCTCTCTTTCTCTCTCTCGATCAATAGGGCCTCGACAATAGTTCATTCTTTATGGAGCGTGACACGTGCTAAGAGACGCCTTCCATCCACCTTCCCGCCACACCCGTACTTCGTATGTTTTTTTCCTTTTAGCACTTCTAGTCTCTCTCCTAAAACGACGAGACTGTTGTAAGAGGCTTCTCGCGTGAAGAAAGCATAGAGTGCAGTGTGAAAGGAAGTAGGTTGTCTGCGGTAGAGAATGCTATATAGAGTGACTGGGTGTGATGCTTAGTCTAGCTTGGTTGATGGAAAGTGTGATGTCGGGTTTCTGAGTGTGAGTGTGTTAGTACAACGTATGGTAAAGTAACACAGAAGCACGAAGACAGAGATATATTATGTACTAAAGATGAGGGAACTACGTGCATATTACGTGTTCTCTTAGTGAAGGTTGAAAAGGTTGTCGTCTGGCTGGTACTGAAGCTGTGTTACGTGTGATATGAGGCGATGCTCCGAAGAGGTGCCGCGGACGGAGCCTGTCACCTTCAATGTACCGTGTTCAACTCTGACTTTATTTTCTGCAGATTCTCTTTAGTCAGATGACCTTCGAATGTAAGCTTGTTTAAAGGAGAATGATGATATCTACCTAACTATTGCACTAAACATGTAATTATGGAATCATATTATCTCTCTCTCCTCTCTCTCTCTCTCTCTCTCTCTCTCTCTCTCTCTCTCTCTCTCTCTCTCTCTCTCCTCTATCTATCTATCTCTGTCTCTCTATCTATCAAATGGGCTGTATCGTCTTAACAATATGACATACTTCGTTAAAGGAGGTAGGGAGAAACGCCCTTCTAAGTGCTCCTCTTACTTACATCCAAGGTGCCACTTCCCACGGCAGAGATAATGCTAGAGTTCAAGCAAACACAGACACACACACACACACACACACACACACACACACACACACACACACACACACACACACACACACACACACACACACGCACACACACACACACACACACACACACACACACACACACACACACACACACACACACACACACACACACACACACACACACACACACATACACACTACTACATCATTTATATATTACCTTCTTATTTAATGACACCCAACTGATCATTATATAGCTTAATAAAAACATATTATACAAACTCAGGCCACATAGATCCTAGGATGTAAACTAGACTTATCTGTCTCTAACTTGTAGTAAACGTTATTTACAATTTTTTTTCCGTTCAATTTAGCTTTCCTGTTAGTCTATGGCAAAATAGTTGCTTGAATACCATTAGGTAGTTACATAGAAAGGGTTATTAACAAGAGAAAAGTTTAAAAAAAAATTCCAACGATCTGCAACAAAGCATACTATAAGGCTCCACAGTTTTTTCGTCTTCTCTCTTTCTACCATTCCATTGTTAAGACTTTTCAGCCTTTAACATACTGTCTCCCGCTCCCAAAAGACCCTTCCTTCTATTAACATTCGTAAACTTTTAGCGCCATTCAGCATTTGTTGAGCGTCGGCTGCATGCAATAAGAATTTTTATTTTTATTTAGAAATGTAGTAATGACTTCATTTTGTATTCAGTATTTTCATCTTCCTGTGATTTTAACTTAACTTATTGTTTTTTAACGAGTAATAATTTTTTAGTTAGCATTTTATTTCTCAATGGGACAACATTTACATTAAAAGTAAAACTGGAAAACACTGGAATAGTCTGCATTTATATGTTTATTCTCCTCTTAATGCAGTATCAGGACTTGTTCTTTCTTTCGTCTTTATAGTCGCCACAGAGCAGACAATTTTCTTGCATTTCAAGGCCTTGGACCTCTCCATTTTGTGCACACACACACACATACACACACACACACACACACACACACACACACACACACACACACACACACACACACACACACACACACACACACACAATCGCTTTCGTGGTTCAGTGGTAATGACTCTCCCTGTTACCTGGCAAGACGCGGGTTCGAGTTCTGCTCAGGTCGCTAAGGATTTTTCACTGCCAAGGAATGGTTACTACCCCCTTGAACAAGATGTTAGGGTGTGTAATGCGTGAGAAGTCTCATCCATTGATCTGTCTCTCTGAACTCTGAGCTCTTTTGTGGAGGATAAGGGCTGACGATCACAAATCCAGCACGTGATCCTCCCCCAGACCATGGTGAATTACATACACAAATTGGTTTCAAAGAAAATGTTCAGAGCTAACTTTCCAACGAGCTGAGACCACACATTCCTCCCTGGGTTGATACAAGAGGTGCCACTTTTCGCAATGAATGGCAGGTCAGCTGAAGATCGCACTCGTAACCATCAAACCTGGGATTGCAATCTTACCACTGCACCACAGAGCACCAGGAAAAACACTAGGTAAACATGCATTAACTTTGTACACGTGAAAATTCTGAAGCAATTTTCTAGCGATAAGGGATGCAATAATGAACAATACTGAATGATCCGTGGAGGCAGAGTTATTAACTGACCAATTGCAATCTGGACAAGGCCGGGATGACCACACTTCGCCGTAGGACATAACTATGGGAGGCAGACGAGGAGTGATGTAATTGGTGGTCACGGGGAGAGGTTACCCAGCTGTGCTTGGGTTGGAGAGGTGAACAGACTCGATATTCTAAGAGATCATGATAGAGTCTCCCTTTAACGTTCCTAAACCTTTCCCCATACACTGATTCATACATGCTGTTAAAAGGTAAAAAAAAAAAATCTTGAAGAATGTCCACCACAAAATCTTGAATTCATGAATTGAAAGAAGTCTCGTTAAAAAAAAATATAAAGTCTAGACCACACACACTTTACAACTACACACAACTCAGTATCTTAACTCAGAAACACAGGACAACGCTGGGATCCAGACAGCTACAGGTTATTTTTCTCGAATTTCACCAGGAGGCATTTCAAAGACCAATCGAGAAAATGTAGGATGTCCGCCACCTGCTGAGTTAAACCAGAACTTAAGACCAGCAGCCAGATGTGACGTAACCCATGTATGATAGTCGAACGAACAGGAGTGTGACGTGTATATATCTCTTTCTCTGTTTCGGTTTCTTTTTTCTTCTCTCTCTCTCTCTCTCTCTCTCTCTCTCTCTCTCTCTCTCTCTCTCTCTCTCTCTCTCACTCTCTCTCTCTCTCTCTCTCTCTTTCTCTCTCATACACTCTCTCTCACCCCTCCCCTTGGCGTCACACCCTCACGACAGCCAGGATCCAAGTTTGCCAGGCGTGACGGTCAATATTGACGTTTTTATTAAGAGTTAGCGTCGAGGCGTCCAATTGGAGCGTGTTGACACTCGAGAGGAAGCTGCCTCTCCTCTGTCCACCCCTTCCCTCCCTAACCTCCCTTCCCTCCCTCATGTCCCTCCCTCCCCCTTTCCCCTCGCGCTCCTTCTGCTTGTCTGCTTCCGAGACATTATTTTCCCCTTCAATTTAGTTATTCTTGACCATGTCGATTTGATTTCGCAAACGGTTATAGCCTTTATATGGAAAGGGACACAACGGATTTCTTTCGTGTTCATTTTTTCTTTCTTTCTCCTTAACGTATGAAGTTGACGCCATTCAAAATCATCATAACAACAACGTTCAACATCACAGAGTCTCAAAAATATATCTAATGTTCTGGTGCTGTTGCTGTTGCTGTTGTCATTCCTCCTCCTCCTCCTCCAACAGCCTTTCTTCATATATACTCTATTTATAATGGTGCTACCAATAGTACACCACCACCACCACCACCACCATCACCACCACCACCACCACCACCACTACTATCCCCACTACTGCTCCAAATGCGAACACTAAAATCAATTTTATAACACCCACACTCTTATACTTATCAGGTAATTAGAGGCAGGCCGGACCGCAGCACCAGATAGTGAAATACCCGGAGTAAAACCCGTAGACCTCTTAGCCTCCACATCACCTCAGCCTTGAAGGAACAACTCGTCCTCAAGCAACTCAAGTGAAGAAAACGAGCGATAAAAAAAGAAGCCACTCAAAACTCACGTTATTTTTCAGTGCTTGCGATTATTTCCTCGTGGTTTGTGTTATTAGTTTCCAGCCGCCACCTGGTGTCCATTCCACAAATTGCTCCGTGAGTCGCCGCCGGCATGGCAAGGAGGCGGGCGGAGGGCGGCGTGCACTGCTGATGGAGCCCCAGTCACGTGCACACACATCACGTACTCGCTGTGTTGCTACTACCCTAGATTTCTTTCCTCCAGCTCCGCAATACAAAAAAGATTCGGCATAACCCTCTTTGTGCCAATACTACGAGGTGTGTGTGTGTGTGTGTGTGTGTGTGTGTGTGTGTGTGTGTGTGTGTGTGTGTGTGTGTGTGTGTGTGTGTGTGTGTGTGTGTGTGTGTGTTTAGATTTGCATCTCACTCATCCAGGATATTCTCGCCTGATTCCATCGTCGACACACTCCATCTCTCTCCGGCCGTGCATCTCACCCTCTCATCCTGGCCTTCGCTATGCCTCATTCTCATTCTCGCTATTGGGTTTCATATTTATTTCATGCGTTTGAGCCACAGCACGTACTGAAAAATTATCTTACCTTACGTTAAATAAATAACTCACCTCATGAAAGTGCACGACAAGAGAAATGAATAATCAAACTGAGCGGAAACAAACGAACGGATTTCAAAAGTAAATATACAAAGACGATATACAACATAGGTAAATTAGGAGAAAAATATGAATGATTACACGTTTATTTCACACTGGTTGCTCACTTTTCGCCTCCTCAACTATTTTTCCTAACCCACGGGAGAGACAGACAGTCCCCTTGCGAGGCTCAGACCACACAAAAGCCATTCACGGACAAGAGACGAGGAAAGGCGATCGAAGCCCCCATTCCAATATGATTCAGTGAAGCTTTTAACTATTCAGAACTTCAGACCATTGTTTCTCTTCTCTCTCCTGACTCCGCCTCTACTCTCCCCTCTCCCCACAGCTTATTCTACATTCCGTCACCCAATATTTCTGAGGTGAATGTCTATTTTTTGTATATTCAGGCCAAGGCGTGTTTTATTTATTTTTCTATATAATATGAATTGAGTCTGTTGTGTAAGCGAGTCTATTTTTGCCACGAAGCCACAACTGAATTTAAAAAAATGTACCTTGCTTCTAACATGTCTTTTTTTTCTTTCTTCTTATGTCCTTCAATTTGACTTTTTTCCTTAAGGACTAGCAGAGTAAATCACTCGTTGACCTTTGTAATAACTGTCTGACCTTTTCACTCATTTTAAGACTGAAAACTAATTCCCTCAATCTCTTTCCCTTTCCCTTTGTGTGTCCTCTCCTATCCTGTTCCTCCATGATTCTCTCAACTCCCCATTTTTTCCTTAATCCTCACTCCTCCTCTTTCCCCTCCCCTTCGCGCCTTTCCTTTCCTTCCCTGAACACCCATTTGCACTTTTCCTTCCCACTTCCAGATCCCATTAATTTTCTAACCCTCCGTTTTAGTTCCCAACCTTCCAATTCTCACCTTTCCCCATCCTCATTTCTTAACCATTTCTCTTCCTCCTTAAAAATCCCACCCACTTCACCTTGACACCCCATCCCTTCCTTGCTTCCTTCCCTTCACTCTTTAATGAACGATTCTTCACCTCCCTTTCCTTCCTTCCTTCCTTCCTCCCATACCTTAGTGTTGTTTTATGAGTCCCTACACATCTTCTACATCCTTTCCTGACTCCCCTTTACACAACTTAATCCGTGACTTCCTTGCACACATCCTACCCTTTGCTCTCAGATTCTCACACGGTTTGCTGTTGTTTCGTAACCGTTATATAAACAGGACTTAAGGGAGCCGTAAGATTAATTCCTCTATTCCGGCTTGGGTTTGCGCTACTCTGGGGATAATTGCATTGTACACCTCACGAGTTTACAGCTCCTGGGGGAGAGGACAATTCGGCTTGTGTTGGTGGTACTGGTGGAGGTGGAGGTGGAGGTGGAGGTGGAGGTGGTGGTGGTGGTGGTGGTGGTGGTGGTGGTGAGGATGGCGGTAGTGGTGGTGGTGGTAGTGTTGCAGGTGTTAGTAGCGAGAAAAGTCAAGGGTTTACAGAACTAATTGTGTTTTCGGGTGAGAGAAGAGGATGTGATGGGTTTTATATATCTATCTATAATATTTATGGTTGGTTTGTGCCACTCATAAGAAGTGGGCGTGAGAGAAACAGTGACAATATGATCTAAAAGAATATTGATCTTGATATCAAATTGTATTTTTAAAGACGGATTTATCCTTATGTTTCTCTTTTTCTTTAAATGTTACAAATAATAGGATTGATAAAAAATGGGGAAAAATAGATTCAGAGTGAGATGGTAGGATTTAGGATGACACGAGAACATAAATACCTTGAGCATTAATGGAAGGATTCAAAGCTATGAAAGCACATCAGTAAGTCATCAGCACGTGAGACATTTTGACACACCTGATCCGATCAAAACAATCATATTCCTGCTATCATATTAGTTATATGTATGTGGTGTGCACGTGGGTGCAACGTATTGTGATAAAACACTGATAAACTTTAGCCTCTTGATAATAGATTCAAAGTGCATCTAATCAAGGGTTTCTGGAACGATCCAAGGCCAGCATAAAGGCGGGAGGGTGATGGAACACTCAACATCTCACTCAATTCCAGTAGCAGTTTGGTACGATAAATGGCCTTTATTGGTTCAAAAGACAAACCTAATCGAGGGAATGGGTAGAAAAATCCTGTAAATCTTCACCTCTTGCTGCCACTTAGCGGGAATAGGTGGTGCTACATCCTCATTGAAAATTCTTACAGAGCTTGAAAGGGAAAAAAGAAATTATGACACCAGTTCAGTTTCATTGTTTTAGTTTAGACTTTAAAGCACAGTAAGCATCCTTCCGGTAAAAAAAAATAGTGTTATGGAATATCTTCTATTATCTTTTCTCCTTAGTATGTTCTAATACAACATAAATGGTTATGTTCTGGCAGGATCACGTGCAACACCTAAACACAAACCGTGTCCTCGCAGCGCAAGACAGGAATAAGTCACTGTGTCAACTGCGTCACGTCCTGGTGTAAATATTGGAAGAAACAACCTTCAGGACACCGAGTAAGTCAAGCATCCTCTGACTACCACGGTGCTTCAAGTGGCAGTCCTATTTGCACCCGATAAGGCACAGGCTCTTGTCATCATCCTGGGACCTTCGGCGGCCAGTGCTATCTATGCATGACAAAATTACGCCGGACGGGAATGTCTTCTCCATCAGAGGCAACATCTCTATTCGTTCGATGCAATTTGACGCGTGGCTTATTTTCGCTGAGCACCTGAAGGAGGTACTACGTAAGGCATTTCTGAGGGTGTTGAGGACCATATCCGAGATGGGAAGGCCTTCATGTGGTGTAGTGAGCCCGCGTGTAGCCCCACCTGAGTGTGTTTCGTTCACCTTGATGTGCCGATGGTCATCACACCTAAATGACGCAACACTCCATCATTGTTACGCAAAAAGAAGGTAATTTCGTTGTCATCACTTGCATGAAATCAATAACCACAAATGAAAAATGATCTATGGTAAGGCAGTAGCTTCGATATATGTTGACGAATAGCAGAAAGAGCACAGGAAAGATGCTGAAGATATGACAGGGAGAACCTTTATCTATTTGGAAATGCTAGTCACAGTTTCTCCATTAAAACACAAATGAAAAAGGCAAACTATTATAATCATCGAAAGTTACATTATATGAAGTAAGAACGACAGCAACAATTAAGAAGGGAAACTGAATGAATGGAGAAAAACCCAAGTCAAACAATAACAAGAATCAAGGGATACATTTGGAGCTTAAAAGGCTTATTCGTGTATATACTACGTGCTTCTGACAAGGAAAAAATAATACGGTGTTAGCATTACCACTCAATGTATTAAAACTCATGAAACAAGACTTACCAGAAGAGGGTAATGCGTACAGAGAAGGTAAACAGAACACTCAGATTAAAGTGAAGTGTTACTCACGGGATCAACAACAGGTAAGTCTAGGATATAAACAGATAAAACGAAATATTAAACATCGTATTCCAGAGTTTCAGGTACGTAGAAAAATATTCAATATAAGACATAATAATATTGAACAGTATATGCTCCCTCTACAAGACTAAATGATGATAGGTTAGGCTAGGTAAAGTTAGGTTAGGTTAGGAAAGCATGGTAGACACATAGTATATATGCCACATACCAAGGAAAAAAAAAAAATATAATGCCGGAGGTTGAAAATAGTACAAGAAAATAATGACCAATATCAAAATGAAAATTTCCTTTGGGTTATGAGAGTCAGTGAGCTACATGGCCACAAAAATAGTTTACGAAATGTATAATAATGTCACGTAATATGGTAAAAAAAAAGAAAGAAATCCTATGCATTGTTTTTCTTTTCTTTTTCTATCACTTGAAAGTCATTGTATTCATCGTCCCACAATGCAAGCTAATCCCTGTATATCTGAATGCAACCACGTAGGAATTACAGGTCATTATAGGGTCTAGTGACAAGCGGGATTTTTTTCAACCTATATTTGTTTGCTCTTGGCCGGTACCCTTTTAATATACAAATAAAATAAAATAAATTCTCCTTTGTGGTGGTGAGGTAGACGAAAAGACATGTTAGTGCTAGGAAGGTTGAACGCATACTGACGGATTAATGCGAGGTCAATCTATCTATCATTCATCTATCAATCTATCTTCCAACTAATTAAACTACCAATCTATCCAATTATCTATCCATTCATTTATCCATTTTCTTAGTTCTATACTTTATCTATCAATCTTAGGTAGAAGACGACACATCATCCTCTAAGAACAAGATAATTTTGATATGTGAGTACCATGATTATTTTTTTTTGCATAAATGAGGTAGGCATTCAGCATAACTTTTTTATATATATCTTTTTGTCAAATTATTTTATTTTTTATTTTTTTATTAGTACTGGGATTGTGCAGCATTCCAGCAAGAGGTATTACGTAATTAACGATAGAGATTTGTATATTGTATAGAGGCTATGAATGGGATTGATTTGAAGATCGTTAAAGCTATTGATTAATGTCGCAAAATCTGAAATAATTATGATTCAGCTGTTAAACTAAAGGCTTTGTGTCAGGTTTTAGAGGATATAAACCCTGCATTTTGTTTTGTATAAAAATTTCACAACAATTTATACTATTTTATTTTTTAGTTGAAAGTTCTAAACGCTTTTATTTGTGTTGTTTTTCTATTCTTTTTCAGTGTTTATTTTACATTCTACCTTGGAGTTTAGTCTGAGTCATTTCAAGCGTTACCACACTTTTTTATGTTATGTTTTTATTTATTTCACCTTTTGATCATTTAAGTGTCACGCAAACAAGGTAGTGTAGTAAGACCGTCTTATTTATTATGTTATTCTTAATGAAACTGCAATAAAAATCTTACCGATAAAAGGACGATTAAATTTTATGAATTCTCTTCGCGGTATTTTGTTTTTTGTTCTAATTTCCATCTCTCTCTCTCTCTCTCTCTCTCTCTCTCTCTCTCTCTCTCTCTCTCTCTCTCTCTCTCTCTCTCTCTCTCTCTCTCTCTCTCTCTCTCTCTCTCTCTCTCTCTCTCACTCCTCCTCTTTCCACGACACCCACACACACACACACGTACACACCCACACACATCCACACAAGAGTATATTTTGTTTAGTTGGTGTGAGTTTCATGTGGAATTTTTTTTAGCCAACCTTAACATTACCGAGCATTACTACATCAGTGGAAAATTAAATGGAAGTTGAAAGCGGAAAGTGACGAATAATGGTTTGCATTAAATTTAGATATATAACTGAATCTCTTACACGTTTAAAACATGATCTACATTACTTTACAAAACAGTGTGTACATATCATCTTCTGTCTGCATAACAAGAACGTTGACGTAGAGTGGCTGTAGAGTGTTTGCTGAGGTCTGGGTAGAGAGAAGCATGATCTCTCTTCTCTCTTTCTCCTTTCTATGCAAAACCTTCTGAGTCGAACACTTGTCTGGGTCGCTGTGTTTACGCTCGAATAGAGAGCCTCGCTTTGCAGATTGACCCAGCACAGCCTTCCTGCCTCCCGCCTCCACTCTTCTGGATTAGTGTGAGCTTTTTATCATACATATTCCTGCCGATGCATTGCAAGACTCTGCAGGGACGATACACTCAGGGCAATATTTTCCAAGACTGGCGATTGAAGTAAGCCAGTTATTCTGAGATGTTACTAACGTCTCAAATAAAGTTTACATAATTATGGTAATGATATTGATTTTATGAATATTTTTAATCTATAATTTGCATGTTTCTTATATAAGGTGAACTACTTCCAGGTCAGCTTTGCGTCCGGCACCTCTGTTCCCGCCATTCTGTCCGCTGCTTAACCACTCGGCTTGGGGGTCGCAGCCTGGTTATTGCATCACTCGCTCTCAGTAGAATGAAGCTTGAGGGGTCGTGAGGAGCTGACTGAGGGTGGCCAAAAGATTATTTCTTTCCCACTGTTATATAGCTGACGCTCAAAGCAAGGGAGCAGGATGGCACTCTGAAGTCTACATAAAATTGAATCAAATAAAGAGACGGCAAGATTTAAACAACTAGCATAGTTAAAAAAAGAAACATATATACTACTGTTTGAGCCAATTATTAATTTCTAATAAATTCTTAACTAAGAGCTGACTGACTGCTTGATCTCGGTCACCATAACAGTTTCAGTGACGTCAGGACAAGATAAAACACGAAAAAAAAAAATCAAGTGTTCTGTTGTTTTGAGTCTCCGTGGTAGCTAAGAAAAAACTAAAAGAACAAATTTTTAGTACCACACATTTTTTTTCTCACAAGCTTTGTTGTCTACACCTATTTTAGTCCAATCTTACACTTAAAACATACGAAAAACAATCCTCAAAGGTTTCCAGAATATATAATAAAAAAAGGTAGTTTCATATTTCCTCTTCGCCTTTATATTAGAGTAGTGGGAGTTTTGATATGGAAAAAACTATTTACCTCACGTGCACAGACCTGACCAGCCGCAGTATTATGTAGTTCTGGTTGAGTTGACTTAACCAGGAGAATGAAGACTCTTTTTATCTGTAGAGCGAAAACCTTTACTGGCGAGGAAGCTTGCGGCCTATCCCTCAGCTGCAGCCTCACCCCACTCGCGGTCTATACACTCCAGTTTTTGCCGTTCTGCGAGTATAATATTCATAAATCAATGTAATGAAGACAAGTTCTATTGGCAATCTAAGGCACTAACGGCTCCCGGAAATTGCAGTGTCGCCGCGGTTGAACACAGTAAAGGACGGCAGTGTTTACCTCGCAGGGAGCCATCATGCCACACACTCACCTACCACCTCCACCACCTCCACCACTACCACTACCACCACTGCCACTACCACCACCACCACTATCACTGCTGCCACCACCACCACTACCACCACTGCTGCCACTACCACTGCCACCACTACCACAACCACTACCACTGCCCCTACCACCACCACCACCACTATCACTGCTGCTACCACCAACACCACCACCACTGCCACCACTGCCACCACTACCACCACCACCACCACTGCCACCACTGCCACAACTGCCACTACTACCACCACCACCACCACCACCACCACCACAACTCCTATGTAAGAAAGATCCGATTACTTGATGGAAGCCGCACAAGAAAAAAAAAAAAGATTGATAAAAAAATGAAGTAAAGAGAGATAATATAAAACGACACTTTCTTGGTGACTTTCTTACCTCATCACCACTATTACGAACAACAAAAACAACAACAATAACAACAATAACACATTCAACGACAGCAATAACAACATTACAAGCAACAACATTACAGGCAACAACAGCAACAGCAACAACAACAACAACAAGAACAACAAGCAGGGTTCAGAAGGTTGACTAGAGCTGCTACCCCTGCCAAGCCTCCCTGCCAGGTGACATCATCCGGTGCAAGGAGAAGCAGAGGGTCGCGTGTGGTGGTGTTTACAAGGGACGCCCTGCAAGATCGAGCCCAACGGAGACATTTCCGATACTTGTGAAAACTATTAAAACTTGCCGCTGTGGTTGTCATTTTGACCTGAAGCTCCAGTGTGCCTGACGGGCTGTGTCTCTTCCAGCGGCTTCCTTCGCTGCTGCTGGATCAAGTTCACCGGTTGGAGAAATCGAAAAGTCATGTGTGAAAAATGTATGAAAAGCAATTTAACTATTCAAGAGTCTTTCACCTTCGAATTTATCCCCTTATATTATCTGTTTTTATTTATGATTGGTGATAAAGGGTAAGGCTGAAAATACACTGGCGACGATCAGACCAGAGGACTAGCAAGAAAAAAAACATCTAATCTGTACGTATAAGGTCTAACTATTATTTTTATCAATCTCTGTAAGCAATTGGTTGGCATAATATGTGTGAACATCTGGTACACTACTAAAACCTAACAACATATCATTAGGTACCACTGGATTTCATCATAATAATAATTCATTGTGGCAGTAATCAAATCATGTATATTTGATGAATGACACGCACAATGAACACCAAAATTATACCCAAGTTCATAAATTTTTTTTGTGTGTGTGTGTGTGGTTACGATTACATGATTTTTATTCAACAAGGTTTGTATTTGACCGTCATCCCTTCCAGGTATTGTGTAATAGGACTTCTATTAAAATTTCGATGCAAATGATGTGTGTGTGTGTGTGTGTGTGTGTGTGTGTGTGTGTGTGTGTGTGTGTGTGTGTGTGTATGTGTGTGTGTGTGTGTGCGTGCGTGCGTGTGTGTGTGTGTGTGTGTGTGTGTGTGTGTGTGTGTGTGTGTGTGTGTGTGTGTGTGTGTGTGTATGTGTGTGTACGTTTGATTATTTGAAACATGCAGTATGGGTATGGAACGGGTGCCTGGATACAAATATTTACTGAACCTTACACCAAATAAAACATGAAACATTTAAATGACCGCATGACTGCAGGCTTTATGGACATTTTTACCCAGAACAGAGTGGTGGAGGCGCGCGTGGATGTGCCGAGTGAGTGAAGTGAAGTGAAGTGGAGATGAACAATATGTCATAACCACCGCTCATTGCACCAGTGTTTCATGACGTTCCCTTTCATATATTAATACATTGGAGACAATAAGTGACTTTTCCTTTCTAATCCTCCCAAGTTAGCAAAAACCAACGCATTTGTCTGATACAATGAACAAAAAAATAGTAATGGTAAGTTTTGAATAGTGGTCAAAACGGACAATGTAGGAAGGGAATTTTGACCGTAATCCCAACGGGTCTTAAAACTCAGTCTAGAAATCTACTATAAGCTATATAAAAAAATAATTCTAAGGTATACACGGCCATAACAGTGTATTAGTACTCTGAGACGCCAATCACACCCATAACATTATAATATAGTCCACGTGTGTTTTCTTCTATGTCCCCCAAACTGGTCTTTCAAAGTAGATTTTTTTAAAAGAGAATCTACCATTTTTCATCTAGGCATATGCTAAAAAAAAAAGAACCAGAGTGCCTATTTCAAAACAACTGAAACTACGATACAAGATGAGCGATGTCAATTAAGATGCGGATGTATGTCAGGAAGCAAATATTATCTGGAAAAGGAATCCGCTTACATTGTTCTTACGTGCGTGTGCGTTCGAGGATAAGCTGGTGGTGATTCCAGGATTTTACTGGTGGCTTGTGAGGTTTATCACGTTTCTATTGATATAAATCCAAAAAGGACATCTGTGGCTTCAAATTCAACATGTATGTCATATTAGAGTTTATGAGACAGTTTTCACTTATCAAAGGACTTATTGTTTCTCTTTCAAGGCATCACGTCTTTACGCAACAGTAATGATATTTTCCTTCGTTAGAGAATGGGTCACAAAATAATAGAATTTCCTTATACATGAAATTAGGAAGGAGACTCAGCATCATTGTGTCATACTTCCCAGTGAAGCGGAAAACAATAATAGAAACCCACGTCAATTTTTTTTTATTACTACCGATGAAATATTAACAAAGAAATGCAGCCTTTCTTTACATAAATTCTCATGCTTGTAAGTAGTTTCATAAAATTTCAACTTGCTGAGGCCATAAGGTCTGCGAGGTCAAAGTATCGGTGTAACTAGTTTTTAAGCCTTCATCGAGGGGTGGGTGGGAGGCGGAGGGTGTAGGGCGACACACGCAAGAAACGAGACACAGGGCACACAGGCTGGGAGACAGATGTCCTGCCGTAATACATGCACCTATTAATCCTTCCAGTAAATCTTGACTCGTAACCTCAGACAAACGAGCCTCTCAGCGGGGTTAAGATTAACGGGCACTTGTGCCAAATTTTGCCAGCATAACTTCCTGGTACCGCCACTACTAATGCCTCCATATGTTTGTTCAGAGTGAAAGTCTGCTTTGCGTCTTTTGCTCGCCCTGTTTACATGAACTAATAGAAGCCAATAGTATTCGTTTTCGTTTATAAATTCAAATATCATATGTTGAGTTGAACAAAATGTAATTATAAGTTAAAGACACGTCAGCTACTGGTAACCTCCTTCAGGTGGAGGCCGGCCATCAATAAGCCTTCATCAATGACTACCGGCTACTAAAGGTATATGAAGTAGAAAAATACCCCTGCTATGCCCTGTACGGTGATTACTTCTGTTCCTTGACTCTGCACTCGTGATGGTGTCAACATGTGTTAAGGAGACAGTTTGTGCCAGTATATAGTGTGGGAACTGTATGCCGCCGCCCTTCATACTATAACAGTGCTTGTGTGTCATGAGATCGATACCTTTCCCAACACCCTAATTGGTGATGATATTGGTGGCGCATCATAATCTGGTATACGAGCAGAGTTTTGAAGTAAGATAATAAATGAATGAATGAAGTAATGAACACAACGATACGAGTGAATGAACCACTAAAACACACACACACACACACACACACACACACACACACACACACACACACACACACACACACACACACACACACACACACACACACACACACACTTTCTATATAAAACTGTAAAAAAACCTTTGACTCGTTCCCTTGACCTTCTCTCATGTAATTGTTTTTTTTAACCAAGTGACAATTACACATTATTATTATATTACTATTCTTAATATAAACCATTTTCACAACTAACCCCATTATGTTTTGCTCTTGAAATATTTATGCATGGCTTTCATCAGTTAGATAAATAATAAGGAAAAATAATCAGTCTAATAAGAAGAAACACGTGAATAAATGCCTTGAAAAACTGTTTCAATGGAAATAGAAAACAGTTATAATTGAAACTGCGATTAGAGCAAGACATACAAATACTAACTGATTTGAAGTAGAAACAAAAGCCGTTCTGCCCAGTGTACTATTACAATTCTTTATCATTGCACGTAAGGAAAATATAAGGAAAACATTAAGATAACTTTGCAGACTACCTAACACTGCAACATTATGACTTAAACTGACATGACAAACAAACACAAAAGTAAGAAAGCTTTGAATGACAGAACAAGTAGAATAGATATTGTACAGATGAAGGGATTAAAATGAATATTGAGAAAACAGAATCACTAAACGTGGGGTAGAGCAGAGCGAGGCAAACAAAGACACTGAGGGGAAGCGAGTCAACACAAGGGAAGAGTCAAATATTATGCCAATGTCATCACAAGCAAAGTCACGTTTTATACCAATACATTAATACATCAAACATTAGGAAAAAAAAAATACATTGATGAGTTTCCAAAGACATAAAAAAATCACATTCAATAACTTATAAAACTCAATATAAATTTTCAGATAATAAAAAAAAAAGCAGAAATCAGAATGCAAACAGAGACTAAACTACACATGGCAATATAAAATAATACAGGGAAATAAGGTATAAGGGACGGAGTAATAGGACACGCAATTGGGATGAATCTAACACGAAAAAAATAGTACATCCAAAGTACATACATACGAAAATAAAGTGCTTGGAGGTTGTAGACTAAAGGTGATTAACTAATTCCCCCAAACTAGACCTTGGAAGTGTAAAATAAATGTAAAAGGAGAAGATAGTGAAGATAACAAGGATGTGGCAGCTATGGGTAAGACGACTCAAATGATGATAGAAAAAACACGTGAAAAGACGGAGTAGGATCTGCAAACCATCGAAACATAGTAAGAATGAACGAATGAAAAAGAATTATGGAATGCTGAAATCTCTCTCTCTCTCTCTCTCTCTCTCTCTCTCTCTCTCTCTCTCTCTCTCTCTCTCTCTCTCTCTCTCTCTCTCTCTCTCTCTCTCTCTCTCTCTCTCTCTCTCTCTCTCTCTCTCTCTCTCTCTCCCTCTCTCTCTCTCTCTCTCTTTCTCTCTCTCTCTCTGTAATATCATTATCTAAAACTTGCATTGACACGACAAACAACGACCTACTATCCTAATACAGCCTTGATACAAATTGTTCATTAGAGATCGTATCAAGCAAAGAGGTGGTGTTGTTGCACTATATGTGACATCATGGTTTAATCCGGTGGAAATACCGCCTACCAGAACGTACATGGAGCTTGGATGCGTTAAGGTAAACACAGGTTAATTTGCAGTTAATATCTCAGTCACCTACAGACCTACGGGAAAAACATTCACGAACATGACATTTATATGTACCGAGTCTTGTGACAAACGCCTCGAAACATAGAATTGGTAATTCAAGGAGACTTTAATCTTCGCAATATAAACTGACTGACTCGCTCCGGCGTTGAACCACACACATTATGCTAGACTTTTCAGAAGACAGCTTCTTTAGCCAATAAGTATATATATATATATATATATATATATATATATATATATATATATATATATATATATATATATATATATATATATACATATATATATACATATATATATATATATATATATATATATATATATATATATATATATATATATATATATATATATATTGATATCGATAATCATAAAATAACATTAAGTGGATGGAAGGTTCACTGCATCAAAGAGGATGAAGAGTGAAATGAACAATGTCATTATGCTTGGCGGAACGGAACGGCTTGTCTCTGCTGGACAGTCCACGTATAATTCATGACTCAAGAACAAAGGCAGGAAGGAAACACTGTCATCCTAGTAAACAAAATATGTGATAATAAGAAACTTACTCCATTCTTTGAAGACATAATTAGTCTATTATACTAATTTTAACTTTTGTAGAAAACTTAAGAGCTTTGGAAAAGTTTGCAAACGCAAAAAAAAACCGCAACGAAAAAGAAAATAAACAAGATAAAACATTAAAGATCAGGAAGTGAACTAGAATTCAAGAAATAGGAGTCATGTTATAAGGGTAAGGACTACATTAGCTATATTATGGTGCCATATGATAAAAAGGTTTGGACTGTCGAAGTTTAATCATGTGGTCTGGCAATCAGTCTATCATCTCTGTACTGCGTTCTAACACCAATGACGGAGACAAACTATGTATTACAGTTGATAATAACATAACTACAAGTGACTTGGCTACGTAAGTATATAATAGTTTGCGCATAGGAATAATTGTGATATACGAGTACTGTGTCTCCGAGGAAGGTAAGATGATACATACATTTCCCCCAAAGCCTCCATACATGATATGTAGAAAAATATAGATGAGCTTTAAACATTGGCGAGATCATAATAACTCATGTAATTATATTCTCATTATGTCCGTTATTTAACAAACCTACTTGAACAAATTTCGTGTTTGTATACTGAACGTTCACTTGGAAACCTGTCCTGTTTTTATTTCAAATGACATGAATTTATTAAAAGTGTGTTTATTCCTTGCATTTACAAGTTAAATTTCATGATTTTCATGTCTGATATTCAAATAATTAACAAGTGCTAATGAGGTAATGTGTGGTTTATACCTACTGTTGTAGTGATTAGGGGCTACACCTGAATGAACTGTTTTTTTAGATAACCAATTTGAAAACAGTCGCAGGTAATTACCACTAGAGAAGGTTTGGACATAAGGGGAACGGAGGAATGAAGGTGATTTACAAAAAGTATATGAAACCTAACCTAACCAAACCAAACCAAACCTAATCTTAATAACCTAATCTTAACTAACCTAACTTAACCTAACCTAACCTAACCAAACCAAACCAAACCAAACCAAACCTTACCTAACCTACCCTATATTACTTATGGAAGATTTGAGTGGAAAGACATTCAATTTAAAAGCAGAAATACTTGATCGTCTTTCTCCTGAGCGGACGCCATAATAGACGACACAGTCAATGAAACAATATCATCAGCATCAATGGTAAAGACTAAAGCTGCTAAGAAAATATTAAGTGACACGAATCACTTTAAAAATACATACAGGTCTCGGCTAATGTGGCTAATATTTCTTCCTGGACAGTAGAGTCGGTGCAGTCTTAAGGAATTAATAGGTTGCTTTGACATGAGGTCGTACGGCAAAGTGGATAGTATTTCAAAAGAACTGTTCGCTGATTACTAATGGTTTCCTTCAGTAATGTCTTTCCAAATAAAACGAAAACAATAAAACCTACTAGACGAGGAACTAAATAAACATATGATAAATAAACTTTTCCTTTCACATGCTTCCTCGTAACGTGAGCAGCGAATATTGGGTAAGGAAAACATATATAAATAAACGATACTACGACACAACAAGACTGTCAACTCACATTGCACATGGTGGCGTTATCCATCGCTGAGTGTTAGCTGCGTGCACGGGGCTGCCTGTACCGATGATGACGATGATGCTGGAAGAATAGTAACAACACTATTAATGATAATCACATTAACAACAATATTCATACTACTACTACTACTACTACTACTACTACTACTACTACTACTACTACTACTATTACTACTACAACAATAACAATAACAATAACAGCAACAACAACAACAGCAACAACAACGACTACTACTACTTCTACTACTACTACTACTACTACTACTACTACTACTACTACTACTACTACTACTACTACTATTACTATTACTACTACTACTACTACTACTACTACTACTACTACTACTACGACTACGACTACGACTACGACTACGACTACTACTATTACTACTACTACTTCTAATATCACCATTAATACCACTACTACTACAATAATAATAATAATAAAAATAGCAATAATAATATGATAATCCACTTGTCCCTTAAAGGTGGGGGAGAGGTAACCACGACAAGATGTTTTTTAGGTTTGGGGAGAATTTCATTTTCTACCCCCACTCTATGTTTTGTCTTATTCATAGTAGGAAGAAACACTACAAAGACAAGACTCCCCAGTCCCCTAGCTTCATCCCTATAAATCGCCTTTTACGACACTAGTACGGTGGCCACTGATGTGCGACCAGGCCGGCTCGCCCTAACACAGGGAACATAATGATGATGATGTCAATAATAATGATAATAGTAATACTGATAACAACAATGATAATAATAATAATAATGATAATAATAATAATAACAATAATAATAATCATAATAAAAATATCAATAAAAAGAAAAATGTATAATAATAATTATAAAACTAATAGCAAATAGATGACAATGCATTATGTTACAACATGAATAATACAAAGTGTGAATTAAACACCAGGAGTTGGAAATGTCGGTAAAAAAATAAAAAGTGCAACAAACTGTTCCCTACAAAGGAAAAAGTAGAAGTATATTATCAGTTTTATGAACCCAAGTTGTGGAGGTGATGACCTCATACTTGTCTTAAAAAAGGCTGCCTCGTGCCTCGCAGGAGTAAGAAAAAAGTGAAGGAAAGTTCGTAACTTTACCAGTAATGGGGATGCATGAGAGCAGATAATTAGTGAACTCAGGCATTAAGAAGACCGAGAAAATATTCATGCAAGTGTCTGGCAAGTGAAGTGCAGCACGAGCATAGTAAGATGGAAGGCAGGCAGGTCTGTAGAGCAATACTGAAAAGATAATGATGTAAAATAGCAAGGCTGGCAATATTGCAGCGGCCGAGGCTAAACGTTGATGACTCGAGTGTTCTTTAGTTCCTGTACAAGTAAAACTGTGGAGGTGTACTGGAGCTCAAATTAAAATGCAGACATGGTGGCAGTGTGAGGCAGCATCTCTTGACTGGATAAACTTTGATATGTAAATATGATTATAATATCAAATAAACGTATTGACCTCAATATTTTCAACACTAAAGATTAACAGTTTACCTAATACCTTGATAAAAGTTCATCACTAAGTGTGCAGAAAACCTTCACTTTCCACCAAGATTCAAGTGCGTTGCCTGAATCATCCTCGTTTCGTTTCGTTAGAATCTCGGCTGATTATTTCTTTTCCTAGATGTACAATATAATCAATTATATAGATTTATATTTTAAGAGAGTTGATAAAGTATTACGTTACTAAAAAATACATAACATTCGATTGTAAAACACCAATTAAAGCAATTTATATTTGTTTGGAGCAGACATAACAGCAACACAAAGGAATTAAATCATAAAGACGATTTGACGCCAACAAAGAAGAAAATACTTTTTTTTAATCCACGTCACTGTTTATGCACATCCTGTTGAGGTTTCATGTACTCCTGAGGGACACATCCACACTATGTTTTGTATACCGTCCTGCCCTACATGCTTCAACTGTCAGGAAGCTGTGTCCTCCATAGACAGAGTAATTTTAAACCACTGGACGATAGATCAAAGTGGATGTTGTAGATGGGAACTTAATTTTGATTACCGACAACTCCACCCAGTAAAACAGATGGGTGTCCAGTCACTGGCGAGCTGCCTATCCCCTGGTAAGGCAATCAATTCAATGATTTATGTTGGTCTTGTCTTAATCAATCAATCTCTCTCTCTCTCTATCGATCTATCTATTTATTAATCTATTTATAATTTATTTTCACTTTTATTTATCTATTTATCATATTTTATTCATTATTCTATACATTTATTTATTTACAAATTTTTTTTTGTGTGTGTACGGATGCGCGGTGGTAAGTTAACACATGCGCGGCAGGAAGCAGTAAGCCTATGGAGCCGCGCCGCCACCAACCCGACACCCACTAATGGCCACACAAATAGCCACTCACACATGCAATTCCGCACCGGGTGGCCGAGGCAACACAACCACAACCTTCCAAAGTGACATCACCACCACAAACACAACCTAACTGAATTTTTTATTGCAACGTCTATCTATCTCTCACAATTCATCTATCTACCTGTCTGCCTGTTCGTTTGTTTGTCTGTCTGTCTGTCTGTGTGTCTGTCTCTCTATCTAGGAAGAAAAAGTTATAATTTGTGTGTTCACGTGGGTGTAAGAGCTTAGGAAACAGAAATTAATGACCACCACCTTGTGTACCGCTATTTTGCTGATAATGAATATAATTACCTATTTCCTGAAAACACTGAATAATTTTTTAATCCTACGTCGCGTGGAATATATACAACGAAGCCCAGGGCGACGGAAGGAAAGGACGAAACTTTGCTAACCTAGTTCAGAATTCATGCCGGGAGGCAGAAATAGCTTTCTCTCGTGTGTTGAGCTGGTAAATTGCCTTTGTCAACAAGGAAGTGTGGGGGAGAGGGTGGCCGGTTGGTAGCCACACACACACCATTTACTTTGGTTACGCGAGCTGTGAGAAAGGAAAGGACCGAGTCTTAGTGACACGACAACGAACGAGAGGAACGCCGCCCCGCCCCGCCACCCCGCCCCGCCCCGCCACCCGCCGCCCCGCCACCCGCCGCCCCGCCACCCGCCTCCCCGCCACCCGCCCCGCCCCGCCACCCGCCGCCCCGCCACCCGCCGCCCTGCCCCGCCCCGCCACCCGCCGCCCTGCCCCGCCCCGCCACCCGCCGCCCCGCCCCGCGCCGCCACCCGCCGCTCCACCCCGCCCGGCCCGACCTTGCCCCGTCCGGTCCCGCCCCGTCCGGCCCCGCCCCGCCCCGCCCCGCCCCGCATCCACGGGCTCCTAGTGTGAAAATGTAACAAAAGGGTACAACGGGAAGCAACGACGATCCCTTGAAGTGGTAAGGCAGGTGCGTCCCCACACTTGAGCAGAACACTTGGCACGAACAATGATTCAAAACAGAGTAAAGGAACAAACTCAAACACACACTCTCAGACCATCAACACTGTTCATGCGCTGCAGCTGTACATCATCAAACGATCGGACACACTACGAACAGACATCTGAAAGGCTACTTCAGAGATACTTTCTTTTCGTTGTCTATCATTTAAAGCGTCAGGATATCCGTGAATTCTCCCTAACCAATTACTCAATAAAAGATGCCAGCGTGGTGACTGCTTTCATAACTGTCGGTAATTAGATCAAATATTTTCTTCCATACATTCGATGAATTTCTCTTCTATTTCTTTCCTTACTAAATGCTTTTCATGTTAAAGTTTTTTTTTTTTCTCTCCCTTTCTCTCTCGATTCGACTAGATTTACTGTTATCCTTCCTCTTCTCCATTCCTCGCTTCCCACAATTTTTCCTGTTCTATCTCCCTTCCCACACAGCAATCCTTTCTGTCCAATGGTGATTACGTGAGGGACTGAGACTTCTTACGAAAAGCGAGAATTACGTTGACGGGAAGGTCTCAGCATTATAGCACATCCCACTTGGCGGAGGAAGTGAGGAGACGAGGATGACATGCAGCAAATTATCTTATTATGACGAGAGAGAGAGAGAGAGAGAGAGAGAGAGAGAGAGAGAGAGAGAGAGAGAGAGAGAGAGAGAGAGAGAGAGAGAGAGAGAGAGAGAGAGAGAGAGAGAGAGAGAGAGAGAGAGAGAGAGAGAGAGAGAGAGAGAGAGAGAGAGAGAGAGAGAGAGAGAGAGAGAGAGAGAGAGAGAGAGAGAGAGAGAGAGAGAGAGAGAATGGGCGGGAAGGAGGAAGAATCAGAGAGACATTTTCTGCTGACTTCTCAATACTAAGATATTTCCCTTCCCCCCTTCCCTTACACAGCACGAGGCTGAGGGATATTTTGGATCTTTCTCATCCTTTGCTCTTATCTTTCCTCCCCCAACCTTACCCCGTCGCCACTCCCTTCTTCCTCCCAGCCTCCTAATCTCCAGTTTGGACCAAGAGCACTGTCAGCTTTAAGCGTGATGCTCCTGTGTGTGTGTGTGTGTGTGTGTGTGTGTGTGTGTGTGTGTGTGTGTGTGTGTGTGTGTGTGTGTGTGTGTGTGTGTGTGTGTGTGTGTGTGTGTGCGTATTTTTCATCACTTAGAAGCCTCTTACACTTATCATTTGTTGCTCACTGCAGATATTATTACCTGCCACCTTCTCTAATGATATACACACATATATTAAATGTGTTTCATATCTCAGCATTGCCCTCATCAGCATCAGTTGAGGAAAACACACTTTAAAGCGACTCATCATCCCCGCACACTAATGCCGTCCCCTGTAGGCTATCTTACCAAGTCTCAAAGCGACACCTTCAACCTTCCAACATAATTGTTATCACCAGTATCGATGAGCTTGTTTTACCCATGAAATCTCGTGTGTCTGCTGTGTCTCCTATACTCTAAGATCCACAGTGGAGGAGATGGTATTGATAAATTGATGCTCTTTAGTAGTGATAGACCTCACATTAAGCTTACCAGCGAGACCAACGATGCCTAATCATAAATCACACAGTCATTATGGGAGTCATGATTAATCTTACTTCATTGACTTTGAATGATTCTAAACAAATGACTTCATGGTGGGAATCATCTAATGGATATCTTGCACTACTAACAGTCGTGAGTATTGCCAACCAGGATCTGATGCTTTGTCTACACACATGAAAAGACTGTTGTTCCACTCCGCGCGTCGCCAAGCACTTGTCCGCGTGCAAGAGGTCATACATTTCAGTGGATTTGTCTAACACAGGAAGAAAAATAAATGTAAATAATTGATGATTTGCAAGTTAGATGTGTTGAAAATTTTAAGAGAATAATGAAAATTCTATCCTCCTAATAAGTGTTTCCAGTTATTAGTTGCACGTCAGATGCCAGGAAGTTTGTCATGTTTCTCGTATCTTTAGGACAATTGACAGGAATTAATTCCTTAATTATAGTCTAATTAGTTTGAAGTCAGTTGTAGGTGAGGCTCTAAAAATCATAGTCACAGACGCGTAGCAAACTCTTGAATGCAATTAACGCATTAAACTCAGAATGGACTTATCAATAAAAAACCTTATGAAAAAAAAAAAAACATACACTGCATTTTTCTAGCTGAATGATTTCATCTTTTTTTTTTTTATCTTAGATGATTGGCCTCCGCCCGTCAGTAGCGCGGGTTAGATTTTTTAAGTGACGCCTTGTTTCTTATTGCGAGGTTCATGCTGCCAGCGGAAGCTCCTCGCGCATATAGTTTTGCAGTCCCGTCGAGGATAGCGCTATTTATCTGACTTATCAATGACCTACTAAAAGATAAACACATTGAATTCATGCTTATAAAGTTGAAAATAACCACGTGTCATAGTAAAGCACAAACCAGGTGGTGGTGGTGGTAGGCAGTGGCGAAGGATTATAAAGTTAATAATAAGATAAAGTATAAAGTAGATGGCGGCCATATACATAAGTACTGACGTCAGAGTAAGCACCAAACACCATGCATGACCAACATTTGATAAAATTTCAATTGATGTAATTTAACACGATTGACAATATTGATAACGTTAATTTTGAAGATTGTGTGAGTGCAGCCACGAAGCACCTCATACAGTCCATGTAATCTGGCTGGTCTGTCCCTGTAGGTATAGTTTATGTAGTGAGGGAAAGGTGATCATGGCATTGAGGTTTCGCTAATGCCCGTCCACCTATCACGCATTACTAAAAGGTTGAAAATCGAATATAAATCAATCATTCTTTAGACCTTATAAAAACGTGTCACTTTAAACATTACATTCGTTCTTTTCACTACAAACCACACATTCAATGCCATATATATAAACCAAAAAGCTGCATAAATCTTGGTGTAAGGCTCCCATGTCTATTCCTGACGACTCACATATGCGAATTTCCCTTGTTTCCTTGTCCCCAGCCCATTGTGCCGCTCGTTGCCCTCCCATCCATCCTACAGACAGAGACCCTGGAGGTGCGATATGGAATCTTGGTGCTGGACTTGTTTCTGCCTCAACAATGTCTCCGCCAGCCAGATTCTCCTCATTACGGCCCAGGAAGGAAAATTCACAAACAAACAGAAGCTAAGAGTCGGTGTGACTCAGGGAAGATAGCACAAGCAAATATTAACATTGCTTTAGTCCTGTGATGAGTGTTACCTGAAGGGCTTTCACTTGCCTCTCTCCACCTTCCTATTTTCAGCCTTATTCCTTGTGTTTCATGATCATATCCTCTTATGTTGTATATGTCGGACTGCTTGGTTGTAAAGTAATTTATATCAGTTATTTTGATCTCAACTATTCGTAGTAACATTCTTAAAGATATCTTTTGTATGATTTTGTTACAGAAAAAAAAAATCTTACGTGTTTCTGGCATTTCATCTTAATCGAATTTGTTCCTGAAGGTATCCACGCGGTATCAACGAGTTCAAAGGGACTCGTTGAGGTTGACTTGATGAAATAATTCCAAGTAAAGAATTTAAAAAAAATCAAACATATATTTAAGAATTATTGCCATCAAAAACGTGTTTTTCACAAGAAAACTAATAATTTTCAAATATATCATGAAAAAATATGAGCTAGTTGAGAAGAATTACATTAGTCTCAGGGTAGAAGGCGCTTACTCTTCATACCCAACTTGATGTAATATCTTTAATTTTCAACAGTACTAAAAGTACTGTTGAAAATTACTTGTCACACCTAAGATTACTTGTCAAGAACATGAACATCATTTTTCCACGTGAAGCATCCCAACAGGAAAAAGTAGACTGATTCACATAATTTTCTGAGATTATCAAGTAAGTATTATCGCATTGGAAAGCTAAAAAATGAAAGAAAAAAAAAGTCTTTCTATATTTACACAAATGTGGTGGCAACACGAGAGAAAAAAAATCCAACAACTGAGATTCTCAAAGAAAACAAAACAAGTATGACAATATTCATAAGACAAGGACGGTTTTTATTTTCGATTTAGTATCTATTAGCACAAGAGATTAATGACAGTAAAATGGTTTGATTCTTTACATGAGGAAAAAATAGATTGTAGGCACGAGAATGTGAAGGCAAAAGCTGAACCGTCAATTAATGGTTGAAGAACATAATAACAAAAGGCAAACTAACTTTACACAACTGTGGATTATGACGACAGAGGAACAACATTTGACCGTATAGGAGAAACACATTAACTAACCTTGCATTACACACGAAATAAGAGGTGGGTCTATGCAAGTAGTATCTTATAAACAACCGTGGAACGTATACACATACATATAGGTTCTGTGAAGTTTTAAAAGAGCCATACATTTTCTGTGTTAATGAAAAAGATGATAGCAGACGTAAGTAATACCTATGGGGTCACTCATATAAGGAAAACTATTTGACGCTCATGCAAAAGTTTCCATAATTGGGAAGGAGTCTCCTAAGCAGCACTAAACGGGAAAAATCATGGCAAGTAAGTGTGGCAAGAGGTAAGTCACCATGACAACAGATAACAACAAATACAGAAAATATAATTAGCTATCATCCTTGGTTTCTAAGTCCTATAAAAACCGTTCGTCTCGGAAAAAAAACAAAATAATGTTACGAAGTAAAACTGGAACAAGGTTCTAAGAAGCATATATAGCAAAACATTCGTGCAATGTTTCAATACATTGCCAGACGGCAGACCAATAATCTGATTACAGAGAGACAAAGACAACATTAACATACGAAAGGAAATTAGACACAGATAGAGTTTTACCATAACTATGAACTTATATCACACACACACACACACACACACACACACACACACACACACACACACACACACACACACACACACACACAGAGACACACACACACACACACACACACACACACACACACACACACACACACACACACACACACACACACACACACACACACACACACACACACACACACACACACACACACACACACACACACACACACACACACACACACACACACACACACACACACACACACACACACACACACACACACACACACACACACACACACACACACACACACACACACACACACACACACACACACACACACACACACACACACACACACATACACACACACACACACACACACACACACACACACACACACACACACACACACACACACACACACACACACACACACACACACACACACACACACACACATAAATAAACACACACATAAAAAAAAAAAACACACATATACATCATGTGTGTGTGTTTATATATATATATATATATATATATATATATATATATATATATATATATATATATATATATATATATATATATATATATATATATATATATATATATATATGTATACTAATGATAGACGCCAGTTTGTTATCACTAATCATAAACAACTAACTACACATGTATATTTTTTCAGAAGTTTTTCCACTAGACTTGTCAATAGATATCATTGAATCC